>OOFC01006712.1:18990-29881 GCA_900323345.1 Pseudochromis fuscus
GGGGGGGGGGGTGCATGCCCAGAGGCACACACACTCAATGCCTTGTGAAATTAAGTTTAACCACAGCATTGCTGTCCCAGGTCAACACTTAAATAACAGAGCACACTACTTGACCACAGGGCTGGAGAGCTGGGGACAGTGTCTTATCCATGACTGTCCTGCATACAATGAGGAAAACATGTTGGTCAAACAGGGAAACGGTTCACTTATATGCAGATGAATCCATACCAGAGGTTAGAATGATCCTAGTTACTGCATAGTTCATACAAGGCAGAGCTCACTGTAGTACAACTCATGATGCATAGAGGCACAAAATCATGATAAAGACAAGAGACTTGATTTGTCTCAAGTGGCAGCACCTTGGAGCTCTGAGCAGCAGGATGTCCTCACATGTAGCTCTTCATTGCAGAAAGGACACCTCAATCAGGGCCAGGCACTAAGCAAAATCAAATAACCAGTGTGACACCTTCTTGGTTTATAATGCCACTCCAAACAACTCTGTATAAAGCTTTGTAAGAAATTGTGCATCTCTGGACACCTTCAAGCAGACTAAGTTAAAAAAAATAAAATAAAATCCTAACCCCACTTCATCATTAGAATAATTTGTGAAAAGAAAAATTATTCATTCAGTCAGCAAATGTGAGACTGGCTGCTACAAAGTGTCTTCAGGTGGTGAGCTGTGTGTAAAGAGGACACCAACATCTGGCCATTAAAAAAAATAAATCAGTGTCTGAAACACACTTCTTGTAATTTAATTTTCATTCATATGTCCTGCAGACATTTGTGGCTTAATTTTACAGTCTTTTCTTGGCTCGGCGTGGCATTCAAATTATTTATACAAAATTACTTTGTAAAAGAAAATATAGTGGTCGGTTTAAAAAGAAGAAATGCATTTATCGAGAACAGGACTACAAATGAGTTAAATCCATCTTAAACTCCTGCACAGCCCATTTCTTCTAGAGTGAAAAACACTGGGAGTTCAATACATCCATATGAGTAAATGACCCAAACAAGCTGTATTATCGGCACTCGCAGAGAGACAGGAGCTGCCACAGGCTTAGCCGCGTAATGTGCAGGGTCAGCAGCACTCACTGCTGGCTGCCAACAATACAATGAGCCCAGTGCCTGCAGCCGCTGCAGGGCTTTACTCTGTGTGTCTCAACTGCAAAATGATGGACGCCTGTGGAGAAACAGGAGAAGCATCTGTGGGACTTCAAGTGTGACTTTTCTTTTGTTTTGCTTAGTAATTACCAATGTACAAAAGCACATATTACTGAAAGAAAAACGTATTCTCAAAAAACTCTGTTACTCAAAAATTTGAAATAAAGTGGTTCATCATTTCATTAGGACAGATTTTTTTTTTTTTTTTTAAATCACAATGTATTTCTGGAAAATCTAAACTTATATTAGAAAATCTGCCTGATACCCATAAGTTGCATACTAGTCGTTATTTAAACACTGGCACAAAGATGTCATGTGAACCAGAAACATTACAGTATTAGGTAATGGCAATACGACTGAAAGGTTCGTGGTAGCAGTCTTCTTCTGAGTGGATTACCTCAAAAACATACCACTGCCGGTCTCGGATGCTACCGACACCCACGTTTTCCGTCTTAAAATTTTAATGCATCATCAGTAGAAAATTTTGCAAAGGAAACGGCAGATGTGTTAGTTTTTTGTTCCGTGGTGTAATCTGGTCGGGGATTTCACCGAGGGGCCGCAGCACAGGGGAACAAACTAAATACATTTCAATCAATTTTATAAAACAAACCGAGAGGCTGAGACGATGCGGTGATTCCTGCACCAGAAACTGATTAAATGAGTTAAGACAATAACTAATAATCCAGTTTTATTGCACAGCTCTAATTACTGAAAAATGTGGAACAGCTGGATGAGGTGACAACACCTTTATCTCACGTCTTTCCAATGAAACCAAAACACAATCAATGGCATGTAAACACGTCTTCAAATCTAACCCCCACGCCATGCTGTGCCAGTGGAGGAGTGTTTCCACAGGAGCGGTCGTAGTGCTTGTTGTTTGTGTATCGGAGGAGAAGCGGCCAGGTATCCAACTTTTCCCCCGGAGTGACCCACCTTGTGCCTCCCTCTCCAAGCAGACAAACCAACACAACCACTGCATGTGCACAAGATAACTTAACCCTACATTAAAAAAACGACCTACTATCAACATGATCCCCAGAACAATACGCGTGCTACCCCCTCTCCTCCACAGCTGCCCCTGACTTTTCTTGCCCCGACACCACTGACTCAAATTTCACACCGTGGCTCCTCCTCGTCTTCCTCCCACAGCACGGCGGCAGCCAGGAATTTGTCGGTCTTTGTTTAAAAGGACGAGTGGAAAACATTCAATCGTCGGTCTGAAATAACTTTTAAAAAAAACAAACTTAACCCGTGAATACAAGTTAACGGGCTCAGTCCCCCACCACCACCCCGACACCCCAGCGATGATCTCGATCCAACATTTTAAATTGTTTACAAAAGCTGCACGTGAACTTCTGGAAAACCGTTAACCCACTTCGCCAACTTTTAACCGTCGAACTTTTACAGGCTCGCCGGTGTGTGTGTTTCTATCTTCAACCTTCACGAAAAACTCAAGCAGCTGTAAAAACACAGCACGAACCAAAAAGCCGAAACTGAAGTCGCGCAAACATGAGTCAGAATAGAGGAATGTAGCCAGCCGTGGAAGTGGGCTAATAGTTGGCCTAACGTCTGCTAACTATTCAAACAAGCTAGGACTCAACGTCGGCGTTAACTCCCAAAAAAAACCTCCGCTTTAGGTTTCTGAAATTAACAGGCAAGGCAGTGAAATCCAGTGGACAAGTCTAGTTATTGAAAACAACTGTCTGTGTTATCCCAACATAAAACTCAGAGCTCTAAATAAGGTCAACGTCGGTAAAATAGGTACGCTCCCATTAGGCGGTGGCTGGCTTTTCCCAAATCTGTGCCGTGAAGGCAGCTGGCTCGCTAGCTGCCGCAGCAGCAGCAGCATCCCCCCCGGCTGGCCCGCACACACAACCGTCTCCATTCCTGCTCAAAGAGCCGGAGAAGAAAAGAGCCAGAAAACTGAGTGGAGCCGATAGTTTGAATGTTGAAGCCTACCCTTGTCAACACAGCAAGTCCGTCCACTCGGGTCCTGGAGAGTAAAAACCACTTTGAAATGGAGAAACTCGAGGAAAACGTGAAGGCGAGCGTCAGCGGGGAGCCCTCGTCCACTCCCTCCACGGGCAGTCTATTCTAACTTCGCCGGAGCAGCACAGACTGGAAAATGTAAGATGGCGGCACCTTTATATAGACCGAATAACACCTCCAGCGGTCGTATATCCTTCCGTGTGCCCGAATAAAGTAGACACAAAAATCATATGTCACATTTAATTTTCGTCACGCTTTTGGTACTCTGTTATTTTTATCCACTGCGATGACTTCACGCACTGGTTGCGGGCAAAACGTTGATTTGAGAGAGTAAAGTTAACCAATATGCGTGTCCACGGCATGAGTATGAATACACAATGGAATGAAGATCCGGCAGACTAGAAAAGGGAAATCCGATTCCTTTCCCGAGTTAAACCTCATGGACTGTGGAAAACATGGATATTTACCTTCACCTATGTAAAGTTACACTTTCACCTACACACAGTGAGACTTTCAATGCTGAGGGCATCTGTATTCCCACCAGCAGCACCCCCCATGCCCTAAACAGAATAAACATATATCCTCACACTATCAGTAATCCCATTTGGCAATAACTGTTGTCACTGAAAGTCATTTTTAAAGACCCCAAATGAAGATTAATTTACACTTCTATACATTTCTATACTATTCAACAACTTGGATGATATCAGGAGTCAACCTGTTCTTAGCATTACAAACAAAAAACTCACAGAAATATTGTTTTTCTGTTACATTGGCATCTAATTATTAGAGGATGAATTGTGAAATGTCAGAAGCTGCCTTGTTTTGTTCACAAACCCTTCTTCTGTCTGACCTTTCAATCGTTACTGTGGTCTAAAAGTTCAGCAAACAATCCATCAGATCTGGCCTCTCCTAAATAAAACTCTGTGATTGTGCCTACAGGCAATAAAGTGAAAGTCACTCAGCAGGCTGGAGCACCTTGTATAATAGGCTTACTTTTGTTCTGCAACTTGTGAGTCAGTGTTTGTCAGTGATTCCCAAAGAGCTAATGATTACCAAATTGATTGTGTTTGTGAGTTAAATCAAATCCCACATGTCAAGAAATTATGCCAAAAAAAAGTGATTCATTGCCATTGTTTTCATAGTTTCAGTGAGAGACAATCAGAGTTCAGGCAATTAATTGTATTATAGACTTAACTGATCAAACAATGTGGGCATTGCTAACAGGATTACTTCTTCAAAATATTGCAGATTTCGATTAATCATACTTCCTGACTCCATTAGAAAAAGCAGTTTCAGCCATTAAAATTATTAGTGATCTGTGAGCATAGCCGATGTCCTTCAAGTGAATAGTGTGATCTCCCCTTTATTCTGAGATCACACAGTTGTGGCTATTAATTTTCAAATGACTTTTTTTATTTGCCTCAATAATAAGTAAGTTGGTGAATAGGCTGCATATGAAATTTAAATATGCATCACAAGTACTCTTGTCAGTGTTAATCTCTGCTTTATAAAAGGTGTAGAGGAGATAATGTCCCTTCAGTCGCCAGGTAGCAGTGACATGGGTGATGGTAAAATCCTGTCATGTGCCTACAAGCTATTTGATTAACCTTTATTTACAGTGTGTGAGTGGGAAAGGTTAATGAAAGCCAGACTCCACTGAAGACAGTCAGTGCAGCAGCCTCTAAACAGGAGTGTGGATGAAATCAACAGTGTACACAACATGTGAGCACATCACCTAGAATGACTCCACTCTGTGTCATTCGATTGCAACATGGACAATTACAGTGACAGTGAGTGACTGATTTTATTTTGAATGCCCTTCAAACCACAATAACAATTAGCACTGTCACTCAGTTTAATATGTACTCATTATGTTTGTAATGGCTCAGAGTCACATGATTTCACAGCAACACACTGACACAACCAAAAGATCACATAGTACACAGCAAATTACTTCAGAAACTTTCAGGGTTGCAGATATTTTAATTATATTCAAAAACATATATTAGTGGAATGTACTTTAATACTTAAAGTACAGGCTTGTTGATTTGCATTTACATTTAAATACTGTCCTTGAGCGGGACACTTAACCTCCTTTCCAGTACATTTTCTTAATATCAAACAGTGAAGAATATAGTTCTAGGTGTAGATGATGAAAGAAAAGAAAAAAGTGCATTTGGACATAATATCAAGAAGATGTAGACATGTTTGTGTGAGATAACAATCTTACATTAAAGGTTCTCAAGTACACTCCTGTAAATTAAATTGAACTTTTTCATAACTTCATTTACCAACCCTAAACACAACATCTCTTGGAGTATAACACTTTCAAAACCAATGTTAAAAAAATGGTTGTTTATTTTGCTGTTTATTGGGATTGATGTCCCAAGGGTGAATTTGAATACTATACAAGTGAAACACTGAAACCAAAAGAGCATATTTAATCTTTCTCTGTATTGATTTTGGTCCTGCTGTAGACTTTTACATGATGGAAATGTGTTAACCCATCATAGATAAAAATTACAATTTCCACTCCTGTGTCCTGTTTTAACAAAGATACAGGGACATTGACAGTGTTACAAAGAGAGAGGGTGACACTGCAGTGACAGTGTTGGGCTTTCATTACAACAAAGCTCTAATCAGAACCAGACTGTCACCATGAAGCCTCCTTTGACCACTGAGTCCAGATTAAGAGCACAGGGTTAAAAACGTGATTTACTGCCTGTGTCAATCCTACTGAAGTCTAATCTGTAATGCATGTGAAACTCTGCATCAGGCAAACTGTCTTTGAATTTCATTTATCTTCATTCATTCATTTACAGCACTGAGTTTTATGCTCAGATCATGTCAGATGACACAAGTAAACTGATCATATTCAGGTAATTTACATACTGTAGTTATGAAGTAATGATTGATTTTATTGATATTGCAATGGATATACCTAGACTTCCTTACTTATATGTATATATGTTACCATTCTGCCAGCATGTAAAATGTTAAACTGCAAAGTTTTAGACGTGTCAGTCACTGCCCAGTATGATAAACACTTCATAACAAGTGAAGGGCCAAGGTTTGATGTTTCAGCTGTGAGTACTTTCCTAAAGTCACTGTATTTTACCTGGAACAGGACACTGGGCAATCAAATAGTACATAAACTAACCACTTAACAAAGTGACTTTTACATTTAGCTAAACAGAGGTCAATGAACTTCTTGTTTATGGATTAATTGATAGCTCCTTTAGAATTTATTATTAAAGATTTCAGATTTTTTTAGACTTTGTATTTTATTGACTTAAAGAAGGATAAGCCCACTGTATAGAGTAATTACACCATCACATTTTCATAAGGAATCAGGTAATGCATTTAGTTTAACCCAATGTGGGTCATGTTCAATCCTCTCTATCCTGGTTTATCGCATGAGGTCTAGGACACGTGAGGTTAAACATCCAATTTTGTTTGATCCTGGACAGATCCTGCCAAAGATTAATCCATAATGCCTGTGAAATGGCCCTTCATCCAACAGGCTGTGCTGAAATAACACAGATTGTTCTGTTCCCAAACATGCTGTGGCTCTCCAATGACCCTGTGCTGCACCACTTCAGGGAGCCCACACAGCACTTGTTCTTCCAGCTGGAGAGGCCGTTTCATGTTCCACCCTGGCAGCACCAGGAGTTCGCTGAGTATTTACACCTGCAATTTATTGATAAATGCAGATTGGTATGGACATCAAGACAGAATATTTCAGAAGAAAAAAATCATGTTGACATATACAATTAATTATAATGACAAAGCAATTTGCCTGAATGTAAATAAATGTTTGTAAAAATGTATAAAATACAACAATACAATCAAATTAAGATGTCTTCAGGGCATAAAATTGACTATTATTAGTAGTAGTAGTAGTGTAATATTAGTATTATTATTATTATCATCATAGACTTATAAAAAGATGTTTTAGTATCTAATTTATTTACATTACCATGCTGGTAATCTTTGGCTGCTTTCCAACATCAGGGTTGAGGTCGATTTACGATATAATATAATCAGTTAATAGCATAAATGTTTTCAGTGGGTGAAGATAAAGATTTCAGCTTTTACAATTTCTTCATGGAACTAGTCTGGCAGCATTCTCATATCAACACACTGTCAGTGTTTATAAAAATAATCATAAAAAAAGGGCCACATTCATTGTGACTGAATATATAGTCCTGGGTGTTCTCCCTGTGACAGCATTTACACAGAAATGTATTAAAGCAGATTAAAAATTATAATTCATAGCATCACAAATAAGCAAAGCACAGAGGACTGCATACATTATGAACTGCTAGCACCACAAAAACACCTTGACAGACATTTAGATTATTCTGACTTATGCATTCATGTGGCTTAATATGGGATTGGAAGGAGGCTGCATGTATGTATATGTGCCTCCTGCTCTCACTAAACAGAGGACAAGCTGGAGATGATAACATAGAGCCCAGAATAACGCAAATAACACACAAAAACACATGAAAACAGGTAGGTTCTGGTCTCCCCCGGGGGTTTATATTCACAAGGGAAGTGCAGGTCACATGCGAGCTCTGTTCTAATTGGCTAAAGCGAACTCGCTGTGCTCACATGTGTGTGCACAGGGTTGTGTCTGAGTGAATTCTTGCACTGGAACAAGTGTGTGCTATGTTCTTTAAATTATGTGCAGGTCTGCTGTATGTGTGTAAACTTATTGATGTGTCTATGCTGTGTGTAGAAAGAGTAGTAAAGGAATGTTGTGTGAGCCCAAATATGTATATTTTTCCACATACATGAGCACATGTGCATGTTTACCCTTAACATATTGTATGTTATAGCTTTAACAGAACTCCCTGTTTATTTTATGCAGAGGTGTATTGATTTGGTGTTGCACAGCTATTGCTGAGGAACAGAGACTGCAACAGAAATCCCCAAAGTCCCCAGGGAGAGAAACGCCACATACACACACACCAGTCGAGGCCTAAGGGGTGTGGTTTCTTTCTCTAGCTGTGAAAGAAAGGGGCAGCTCAAAGCTATAGATAGGGGCAGACAAAACAAATACGCCCTCACACACACTGACACACACACACATTGTAGCAGTAGCAGCAGGTCAGGGAAGCGCTATAGACAAGGCCACATGGAAGGAATGTTTGTTTTGGACTGATGACACTCTCGTGTCGAGGGCTACGACTTATGGCTTTCATGTCATTAAAAATGACTCTTACACAGCACAGCAAACCAAATATAGCCTATAGATATATTTCAATTGATTAATTTATTCATTAATTTTTAAAGAAACTTTCAATCTGTTACCACTGACAAACTTATGCTCTGTCTATTTCACACTTTGCTTCTGAGTGTATTTCATTTATCCATGTACAGTATAAAATATGCTGTGACTTGGTCCACAGGAATATGAATGGATGAATCAACAGTCAAGTATTTTGTAAACATCACCTCATTCACAGCAGAATCTTCTGAAGGGAAGTTGCCACTCTCTCTTTTTGTACAACATAAACACCATAAGATCATTAACCTGAAAGCTGTGTCAATCAAACTCTGCGCTAACCTGTTAGGTGCCACTTTTCAAACTTGTCCAGTTGTAATCCAGTGTGTGAAGAGAAGCAAGAGGAGGATACAGAAATCACATCCTAGAAGAAGGTGAGAGGACACTGCACGGACCAGATATTTGACTCAGACTACAGGAGGATTATGAGGATTGGGCAGTATAAGCCGATATAGGAAACAATGTGACGGAGAAGCTGACATAAAAATGAAGTGAGGCTATAATGCAATATAGGAAGCCATGTTGAGGAAAGATTTTTTTTTTCAGCTACAAGCTGCTGAATGGATAAAAAAAATACTGTGGTGCTGAACTAATACAGGAAACAATAACCTAATTTCCTCAACAGAGCCAAGTGGGATTTAGTGTTGACCACACTAGACATCAAAGGCGCTCATTGAAACAGCCCGGATGACATTTCACCTGCCTTCCATGAATCCTGTATTATTACAGCAGTAGCCGAGGCTCAGCCCCTGCATCTATACTGCATTAGTGGTTGCCATGGAAAAAGTCCTCCATCCCGCATCCATCCTGCACAGACAGACAGGCAGCACTCACACAGATTTCTGCTGGAGGAAACTGAGGGTCTGAGAGACAGAAACCCAGTGACAGCTGTTCAGTTACACATACAGCTGTGTGATGTACAAGCACAGAGATTTACCTGTAAAACCATGCTGAGATTTCTTGCACTGCATCCATCACACCTTTATATTAAAGCCCAACATGGTGACTGGCACAGCAAGCCTGTGGACAAGGAAGGCCACAGACTGTGTTCACAGCTATCGACAGTTTTGTTGTACTGTTTCTGTACTATTCTGCTTTCTCAAATAATTTCTGTGCATGTCTCTGTTTTATTAAATACAAGACAGCAAGAGAGAGACAGTGAGGGAGACAGAGAGAGGGAGAGAGGTGTCATGTGCTGGATTTCAATCAACACTGTGAGTATGTGGTTCATGCTCTAAGCCACCACACTGCTCCCTGATATTTTTATTACATCTCATGATGTCATGTTGAAATTAAACTCCTAGTCGAGAGAGATACTGGAGCTGAAGGGTTTAAAGCTCCTAAAAGTCATTTATCAGCTGGATTATCGTCAACAGCTGCTCATTAAAGGCAGACACATCTGGATTTATCTGCCATTTGTGTCACTTCCACAGCAGGGCCCATTGACTGTCATTATCATTGTCATATCATTATGAAGTAAGAAATAATTTTAACAAGCCACACGAGAGAGTAAATGTTAGTTTGATGGGAAATAACAAGGGTGGTGTAAATTTAAATTTAACTCTAATGTGATTTTTATTTGAGTTGAGGTTTAGATTAGATTATAAAAACAAGAAGGATGACACCAGTCAGTGCTGCATGTTGTAACGTGGATAGTGTTGGATATACAAAGGGTGGAAATGGTAAATGACTGCAATAACCATTAACTGTGTCTGTTGTATTTGACAAAGCGATCACTGTCTGATATTAATTATTAACACTTCAATCTGATAACACAATCACATAATGTGCTTTACACCATGTATGTTTTAACAATATAAACTGTGAATAAAATGTCTTCTTGTCAATTATAACGCTAATTAGAAAGAATTTAAAAATAAAATCATAATTAAAGCCAAATCAAAATTAGCCCAACCTGCACCAACAGAAGGTAAACTCCACATCCTGTCATTTATTGCAGTAAATAAAAAAATAGATAGCTTGTTAAATCTGTGTAAGGAGAGATGACAGTGATATCGACAGCCTGAGCCAGGAGTCCTCGGCTGCGATGAGGGGAGCGCTTCTCCAGATCGTGTTCAAATTAATTTATTAAATCGTGATTGAGCATACATATCCTCTCATTTTGTTACACAATAATTCAATAACTATAATTGGGTCACCCCCAGCATATTCAAGCAATAAAACTGACATAAACAGCTGTATCACATTTATCTCAAATCATCTTTCCACAGCATAAAACAACCTCCTGCACGGCTGTCTCCAGTTCACCTTCAGTTTAATCAATTTAGGAAGCCAATTTCTCTCCCAAACATTTCAATACCAACAAGGACAAGGTTGTTATATCCATCTTATTAAGAGTGAATACTCTATCATTAGCAAATCAATTGCAGTTTGTATTCACATTTGGAAAGGGTTCAAGTGTGAATGAAATGAAATGAAACGCAG
>OOFC01006733.1:2851-21233 GCA_900323345.1 Pseudochromis fuscus
GAGGACGGAGTGGGGGGTAAATGGATTAATCACAGCTTGATGGAATGACAGGATCAATGAGCTAAGGAGTGAGTGAGTGTAGCAGCTCCAAAGGCTAAGGCCCACTCACACATAGTACGCTCCGTTCTGTCCCCACTGTTTAATTACAACAATCTCCCCGGCAGCACGGTCACTCAGCGGTGGCTGGAGTGCTTAATGCTGTGATTAAAGCTCTTCACAATGAAATTAAACTCAAACCACCAACATTTGTTACAATGGTCAGCCCACCTCGGTGCTGCCTCCACAACGAGTGGGCCACTGATAAAGGTCCCAGTTTTCTTTGTCTGCCTCCTCTCCTCACCATCTCGATTTTTTTTTTTTTTTTTTTCTGGCTTTTTCCTCTCTCTAACACACTTCTCACTTGTCTCTCTGGATCTCTCACTAGGTGCTCAGTAATGGTAACACCTTGCAGCTGAAGGCTGTTACCCAGGAGGATGCTGGAACATACACCTGCAAGGCCATTGTACCTCGTATTGGAGTTGCAGAAAGAGATGTTACCCTAACTGTAAATGGTGAGTTTAGCTCTGGGAAGTGATTATGTGCATTTACTCAAGTACTTAAGTAGTTACTTTACCGATTAAGATTTTAAACAAAAAAATAACCTTTTGAAATCTCCCAACAGCTCCCACCATTTTTTTTGGTTTGATTCCCTTATATCCTCACCACCAAAGAGGCATTTCCCCTTTTAAAGTATTCAGCATTTCACAAAATATTAGAGAAATTATAGAAAAGTTGTTTTGTAAAACTTGAAATTGTCTTCTTTCCAATACCAAAATAATCTCAAATTTATCTTCAGTTGGGAATCAATAGGCAAAAAAAGCTTACATAACATTATACATAAAGTAATTAACACCAGTAAAATGCTGCTTAGACAAGGTTATCTCTGTTTGTTTGCTTGTGTGTTAGCAACATTACCAGAAAAAAATAATCTTGATTAAAAAATGAATCTATGAGGTATTATCAAAGAAACAAATAATTACATTTTTATAATAACATCTCTTGAAAAGGGTGAATGTTCTAAAAACTTTCTCATATCTTTAAGATTTGTTTTTTTGCTACACACATGCTGGATGATAATGTCTGCAATCAATTTAATATGTAGAAAGTAGATTAATAATGACTTATCCCTCGCTGGTGATTTCTAGTGTGATATCAAATACATCATTCACAGTGAGCGCTATACTGCAAAATGCATATTGTTTACTTTTGATACTTGGAAGTTTGTGAAAATGTTGCTGCATAACTAACATATAAATAAACAATTTGCCTGTTTGGTAATTGTCACCATTTCCAAATATAACATTGTCTTTTTTCATCTCTCTTCCCTACCGTCTCCGTCTCTGTCTCTACTTTGCACCAGGTCCACCTATCATTACAGCTGAAGCCACACAGCACGCTGTCAAGCACTCCAAGGGCAAGCTGGAGTGCCGGGTGGAAAGCAGCCCCCCACCTGATAAGATTGTAAGTGAGCCTTTTATTTGTGTTGTGGGTCATTCACTTATATTTCAGAGCGTACATCCTGACCACGCCCACATGAGAGCGATCACTCAGAGGAGCTTTTCCCCCTGACCTCACCTTCACACCTTTTCACCAGCTACACCTCTACCCCAGTTACTTCACACATTATTCACAACTGTAATTGCACAGACATCGACTGGAACAATTGTAGAGTTAGGGGAGCTGCGGAAGACCGGCTTCCTGCAGGTTTCAGCCAAACCACATTCAATTAGCGGCCCGAGAGGCATCACTCGGCTGACCCTGTTGAACTGCTGAACGTACACTGGGCTGAGAAAGGATAATTAGGGTGTGAGGAGGAGTGAGAGACAGGTGGCCTGCTGGCCCCGCGCTAGACACAGCAGAGAGGAGCCTTATTTCATAGTGCAGCTACCTAACCCTCCTTAGGCCTCACCTGCAGGGCAGACGTGGGAGGCAGCTTAAACATGAGCCTATGAGCTGTGTCAGCCTTGGAGCACCTTAAAGGTCGGCAGATAGAAAGCAGAACAGAGACAGAGACTGGTGTTCAGTCAGCGGCAGGCAGGGATCTAAGGATAAACAGCCGTACAGGCCTCTGCTTTGCTCACTGGTGGGGGATTCTTCTCGTAGAGCAGTGACTCACTTCCTGGTGTCTGTTCTCTTCTTCCTCTCCACAGGTCTGGACCTTCGGGGACATGAGCCTGTCTTCTGGCACCTCCGGTCGTTACTCAGTGCAGACAGTAACCAGCAACCATGGAGTCCTGTCTTCTCTGGTGCTTTCTGAGACTCTGGCTCAAGATTTCCAGCTGCGCTACAACTGTACTGCTTGGAACCGCTTTGGCATCGGCACCGCCCTGGTCACTCTGAAGGAGCAAGGTACACCCTGACCAGGAGTAATAATCCCCACCTCAGCCCTGCGGAGAAGTTATAGTGATACTCTCATGCTTAGATTAGGCTAGATTAGGTAAAAGCAGAGCCCCTGTCGCGTGCTTATCTTAATTATGCTCTTCTAATCGATATGATTTAATCAGCAGATGGCTTCTTTAATGAATATGTTTGCCCCATAACATAGGTATTGATTGAGGACAAAAGCCAATTAGAGGAACCCACATATATTTGCAGTCAGAATCCTATTCTCTATCACTGTTTCAGAGCCAAGCTCAGCTTCTCAGGCTGCAGCCCCTTTAAGTGGTCTTAAAATTAGACAGTAGTACTACTACACTGATGCTAGTGGAAACCTTTGTTGCAGCAGACACCAAAAATAAGGTCCTCGCCAGTAATTTACATCAATGTAGCAGAGCGGGGTCTCCAGAGAAATGGGCAGCGGTATCTCCTGGAATCTCTAATTAGATTACTGTCTATTGCTTCATTGCATGTCAGGCCTTGTTACCCTTCTTTCAGAGAGATTAGAGACAATAGCCAGGCTGTGAGATGCTGGATTGCCCGCATGAGCATATGCTACAGTAGCTGTGAGAAGATCAGCGCCTACTGCAGATGAATTCATAGGCACTAGCGTGTTTCAGGGATCAGCAAGACAAATGAATAGATCTCTTTTCTTTTTATTTGCTTTGATCTGCACTTTCCTGACAGTGACACTTTACTATCTCTCATTACATCCTTTCCCCGTCTCTTTGCCATACTTATCTTCTCCTACTGTTCTTCTTACAGAGGCCCTCCCCATGTTGATAATTGTCGGTGGAGCTGTGGGTGGAGGCTGTGTCCTGCTCATCTGTGTCATCACTCTGGTCTCCCTCTGCTGCAGGCACACTGGCAAAGGTGAGCTTAACGGTCAGTACAGGCAAAAGGGTCAACAGCCAATTCTTTAAATCAAAGTATTTATGAGCTGGAAATGTAAAAATGTTGAGTATTTAAGTAGAATTTTTACTTTAAAATTCAATGGATAAATCTGCCCTGTTATGTAAATTAAAAAACTCACTTCTCACAGGTAAAAGGTGCACACGTCTTTCCAAGAGCGACATCAGAGTTCAGATTGTTCACAGTGATCACAACGCAACACGTGGTAATGACGATGAGGAGGACGTCAAAGAACCTATGGTAGGTGTATTTCTCTGTGTGTCAGACATTTCTGTTGACTGTGGGGTAAAACTCACATCAACACAGCAACATCATGTTCACTCTGTCTTTTGTTTCTATCTGAGTGAGGTCTTGTTCATCCTAGTAATTCTTCAAAAACACTCGGTCTTTCCTCAGGCTCCGAACAGCAGCGAGTCCCCTGGGACATCACGCACAGAGCACAGCGACCTCCTGGAAGAGGAGGAGGACGAAAGATCGGACATCAAGGTACAACTGAAAACACTTACTTGAAGAAACACTCTTAAAATAGCAAGTGTGCATTTTTTATTCTTTGCACATGAATACCAAACTAATGTTACACTGACGACTTATTTTCCTTACAGGACCCGACTAATGGCTACTACAATGTTCGCGGCCATGACGAACGCCATATCCGCAGCAGTGGATTCTCTGAGTATGTGCCCAACTCGCGGCCAGTCTACACGCCATCGCAGCTGCCCTCCCCCAGCCCCGTGTATGGTCAGCATGGCACCCAGCCTCGTGTCTATGACTTCTCCCACCGATATGCGACCACTACGGCAGGCAGAACCTCATATGAACAACAGCAGGCTGCCCAGCAGCAACCTGCCCAACCAGCCAGCATTTACCCCACTGATCCCCTCTACAGTGGCTCTGCTTACCTGCCTGCTACCTATGGACGCGCCTTCACCAGCTACGTTAAACCTGCTTCCTATGAGAAGGTGGACGCATATGACCAATCAGACCAGGCCAGCAAGGTGTCTAGCTCATCTCGCTTCTCCTATGCCTCCTCACAAGTGTCCTCCCAGCAGTCTGACTATGGCCGGCCCTCACAACGTATGCAGACTCATGTCTGATTGGACAAAAACAAACTAAAAAAGAAGCAGAGAGTTAGATAACCATTGTCACCTCCACATACATGTGTGGCTGGACTAACACGAACAGAGACTTTCTTTAATCAGACAGTCCTGCAAGGATTTGTTTGGACAGTATTTGGAGGGAGTCGTGATTTAGGTTATGGGATAACCAACCAACCTGTGATGGATGGCGGGATCCATCACTAATGCTAACTGTAGAGTTCCTGAGCTGGAAAATTCAGCAGTTTGTGATGTTCAAGTCAAACATATGATGAACATTACAGCGTGATACCTCACTAGGTTATCTATCTCTACATGATGACCTCCCAAACCTGCGGAGATGTTCTGCGGGTGAAAGGGCCAACTAGAAAAGAAATCAAATGCATCTCCTGATTCTGGGTGGCCAAAACAACTGGGATGGCTGTTTACCTGCATTCCAGAGTTTACCTTGTGTCAACACTAAATGTCAAACATGACCTCTAAAATACTCTCAAAGAAGATATTACATGCTAAGACATACTTGAGGAAAAAAAACGATATGAACAACTTTTTGTTCTGTTGTTGTCATTTGGTGTTTTGTTGGCATGCGAAAGGAATTCTAAGCACATTTGTGTCTCTATCATTAACAAAAGACTGAGCTATCCACAGAGACAGACATAAACTATTCTGCACAACAGGCTAGCTGTACTGACCAACAAGTGCTACAGGCACTGTACTGTATGAAGAGTCTAATCAACGGTGGAATACTTCTGGCCTGTGCTGTATTCCTGGAGCTTCTTCTGATAATAACCATAACATGTTGGACTTAGCAGTGTTGCTTACCAGTGGATAAAAGGATATATGAAGAGAATGTGTATTTTAGCCTTCATCTTAATGGAGGACTCTTTGTTAACTGTATGTTGTACCAAGATGGACAAGGTAAGGCCCGTGAAAACCCAAAGATGGTAATAATTGTATAGAGGAAAATGGGGGTTGACTCTAAAAATCGCTGTCCTACCCTGGTCTTGTTTTCTGCTGTGTTTTCTGATTGTAAAAAGAAGAGTAGGATATGACCTGAACAATCAAAAGTGGTGGTTTGGAAGATGGTGGCAATCTTGAACTTGAAATAAACTTGAATGCAGCGTCAACTTCAGCAGGCTCAGGTGGGGTAAGACGTGTAAGGCAGTCCTAACGTGGACCATACACTCTCAAGTTTTACAATTCAATCAAATTGTCTCAATATGTTTACAAGAAACAGTACTACCCTGAAACACTAAGTATCTGTACAAATGGCTGAGCCCATACTTTCTCTCTGTTGCATGCAAATGATGTGTCTAGTGAAACTCTTCAGCGTTTATATTCTTGTCCATTTCATGTTTGAGACATTGGTTTCTGCACCTGACCCAGTTGCATTCCACTTCCTGGATGTTTCAGTATGGACGCCTGTACTGCCATTTGTCTAAACAGCTGTTACCAGGCAGCCTAATGAGAGAACAAACGTCACTTAAAGTGAGGAGGCAAACATCATCGCTTGTCTTTATTTTTATATTTTATATAAGCCTTAAAGTACAGCGTGTAAGCTGCTCTATTGTAAAGTATCTTTATATACATATGTATCTATCTTGGTTGATTTATTTGGATCCACAGATTTTCTTGTCTAAGTTGTTCATCAATCATTGAATGCAGTTACTATGCTTTTTTTGGAACACAACTAATTGCCATTTGTTTGTTCATTCTTTTAATAATGTATTAAGAATTTTATTTGCTAAAAATGAGCTATTGTTGCTTGTACCTTTGTACACATATTTATATTTAAATAAAACCATTTCCGATAAAGAACTGGCTTGCGTGAATCCTGAGGCTTCATCAGTCCTGTGAGTACCTTCAGTGGGTGAGGAGAACAGTGACAAGCAAAGCTTTCCATGTAGCAAAAGTGATAAGTACATAAATTAGCAGCACTGTCTATGTTGATTTTCGTATTCCCCTAGTGGTGCGCTGCTTTTAATGAAGACAGATGAGATAGTAGAACCCCCACTGTATGCGTATCCACTTCCCGAAGCCCTGTGCCCATCTTGTAGGGAAACAGGATAGAGCTGTGACAAAGGAAGGTATTATTTGACAATGTGAGTTCGTCTCGTCACCTCTGTTCCCCAGGTAGACACGCTGCTCACGACGGGGGAGGAGAAGTACATGCTCATTACAATTCTTTTGTGAGCAGGGACAAGGTCTCCCAAGACAGGCATTTATTATGCATAACATAAAACAAAACAAGACCCCATCAAAGACAAATGATACAGGTAATGCAATTAGTTACTGTGCAATCAGACAAAAGATGTTTATTATCAAGACTCTTTCATATAAAAACATACAAACAATGGCGGGATATAAAGTAAAACCATCATCCAAATCACACTCAGAGACTTCAATACTCATAAAAATATCTTCTAAAAGTTATGGCCTCTTCCTATTCTCTAAAAATACACATTTACAATTTGCATAGTCTTACAATCTTTACAGATTTAATACCGGCTGAGAGATATCCCCAACAATAATTTCTTCTTAATTTTCTCCATTAATAAATAATACTTGTAAAAATCTTTGGCATGCTTATCCAGGATTTAACAGTTCCAGACAAATGGAGTAAAAAGAAACCATCCGGTAAAACGCAAAGCTTAAGCCGAAGCTGATGAAGCTGGTTGTGACCGAAGAGAGGAAACACTCGCAGGGATCAGAATAGATTGCATTGCTTTGGTAAATCGTGAAAACCCAGCTGATTCACTTTGACTCCCTGTGGTGTGTGACTGAAGACACCAATCACCCTGAGCTTAACTAGAGACCTGTGCAAAAGCCAACTGGACCTAATCCTCATCCTCCACCCGCCCCAGAATAACATTTTTGGCAACTCATTCACAGACCAGCCAAAGCCAATAGGCATCTGTAAATATAACACAGGAATACTGATGTAGGAGTTCAGAGCATCAACAACCAAGGAATCACTCCAATCTCACGCTTTAAGGGCCACGCTCGTGTTTTTTCCTGTTCTACAAATCTGGTATACTTTACTGCTGGACATTTTCCAAAGCAATCCATGGGCTCTTAGATCGATTGATACATTTCCTACCTTCCAGGGAGCATCTGGGTTTCATTCATTTTAGCATGACATGAAAATGCTTCTACACGGATGCCGTCTCATCCTTTTTTCTTTTTTTTTTTTTTTTTGTATTTTGGTTCTCAAAATTCTGACATCATATAAAAACCCCAAAGTACTTGTCCATCAGCCTGGTAGTAATAAGTATCTCACCTGATCAGAAATATATACAATACAAAGGCTTGAAAAAACATATTCTGTACCCATATTACAAAGTTGCACTGTGAAAAATAAGTCCAAAATATACATATTCTGTTATTTGTATTCAGGGTACATTCACCAGTGAAAGAGATCATTGATTGATGGAGGGAGGGGGGGGGTAAAAGATACTGTGCTAATGAATGCCTTTAAAAAAACTTTGCAAAATATGTAGATGTGGTTTATTTGTAAGGTTGTGTGGGTGTGTGAGTGAGATGAGCTCGTATGGGGGTTGCAACCAAATAAAGTGCTTAAAGTCATTCATGTGAGTAAGCTGGGTCCATGCAACAGTATCCTCAGCTTGCTGCTAAATGAACCTCTTGGAGAGACTTGTCCTGAATCAGACCAAAATGTTCCATCTCCGTTATTGTCAGCACTGTGATGTCCCCCCGGTCTGCCTCCCTCTCCCTGCTCCTCACAGCGTGCTCAGATCCCCGTCTCCTTCCTGATCCAGTCTCTCAGCTTGGTGACGCGGGAGTAGACACCAGGCTTGTTCCGACGAGCGCAGCCCTCGCCCCAGCTCACGATGCCGGCCTGGAACCACTTCCCACTCTCCTCGAAACACGACAGGGGGCCTCCGGAGTCTCCCTGGTGACAGCGGTCGGGGGAGAAGGATTCTTAGATTGGGTTTGGATGTGAGAGTATGATAATTATATCGGTGTGAAAACCTATCTATATCAGCCCATTGTCCTTTTTTTGCACAGTCTCACCTGGCATGCATCGACTCCTCCGACCAAAAAGCCACTACAGAGCATCCTGGAGGTGACTTGGCCGTGCGTGACCACGTCGCAAACCGAGTCGTTGATGATTTTCACCATTGCCTTCTGCAGCACTCGTGCCTTTTGACCTGCGAGAGCCGGACAAAGGGGTCAGCACTCTGCCACGTGACCTTAGTGTTCCTTTCTAACATCAAAGGCGTTAATGGGCTGGATTACTGTTAGCTAATGAAGGTTTAAGAGGCTTCCCAGGAGAGCTGACGTCTGTGTTGATATATGGATATGGAAGTAGGCTTAATTGAATAGAACAGATTAGAAAAAGATGAGAGAAAAGGGAGGCAGGATGAAGCGGAAGAGAAGTATGTCATGATGGGAGAGATAAAGAAATGGGAGGAACATTAAAGGAAAGGAAGAAGATGGGATAAAATGAGAAGGAGATGAAGGGAAGAAAAAGCCAGGCAGGGAAATAAGATGAAGGACGGAGATGAATATATCACGGTGAAAAGGATGGAGGAGGAGTGGGATATCTTAATTTTGATGTGAGTTGGATATGCAAAAAGGAAAAACACAATGGTAGAGTGGGTCACCTATAAATGATGAACAGTATAAATACTCGTAGTAGTAAAAATAATAATTATTTACAGTGAAAACCAAAAAACGAATACAGTTCTACTGAGAATCATGCATAACACCTCCTTCTCGGAGTAAGCCCCAGCCTGTGACCCAGCAGGACAAGCCTGCAGGGAAGATGTGGGTGGAAGCGGGCAGGCAGATGGGTTGGATGGTGTTGGTGAACTCTAGTGGGTCTTTGAGCTCCAGCAGCGCAATGTCATAGTCAAAGGTCATCTGGTTGTAATCTGGGTGGGAGATGATCCTCTTCAATGGGCGGCGCTGCACGCCTTCCTGCTTGTATTGGTCCTGCATGCCACTGTAGGTTTGCCAGCTGCTTGGATAATGGTTCCTGTGGTAGTGCAGTAATAAGTGGCAAAGGTTTTATTTGATTACATGCAAATCCAGGAGACTGGATATCGTAGAACACAAGCCAAACAGCCCTTTAACATGTGTACATTTAGGGTTACAATTAATGCTGTTTGTTGTTGTGAATATTAAGCAATTAAGCACCAAGCCAGAAATGGAAAATACAATACAACCTTAAAAATAAATAAATAAATAATCGAACAATATAAGCTGTGCAAAAGGTATTATATTAGTGCACTTGATTACATTTCATTTTGATCACATTACAAACACAACTGAGGGACAAAAATACCAAAAATTCAAAATACTTGTGAAATGTGATATAAATAACTATGAAGAACATGTATTAATAGCATTTCATATACCAAATATCAACTCCAACTGTGAATCTGTAAAAATAAACATGTTCCCTGTTCAATGATCATAGCAGTGGCTCAGGCTGAACAGCATGGTTAGTGCACCACCTACAGGCTGCTCTGATGAATGCAGCTCCATGCTGTCAGAGATCAGATGTAAATTATCCCCCACCACCATTTATTTTTAAATCGAATAATCAGATCAAGTTTTCTAAATCTTTACTTTGTATCTGTATGAATTTCAATCTGTATAAATGCTCCTCAGTTGTGCACAGTTCTACTTTTCTTAATGTATGTGAGAATACTGTTTGATAATCCCAAAGGAGAAAATGTTACATAGATTTCATATCGTCCGAGTCTGTACATTTATGTGAATGAATGAATTTGTGACTCACGCTGGGTCGCTGGTGACAAAGCAGTGGGCAGCTGAAAGGAGCCATCTTTCAGAGATAATTGAGGCACCACAAACAT
Organism: Pseudochromis fuscus; assembly: GCA_900323345.1. Taxonomy (NCBI): domain Eukaryota; kingdom Metazoa; phylum Chordata; class Actinopteri; family Pseudochromidae; genus Pseudochromis; species Pseudochromis fuscus. The sequence continues at coordinate 13,119 of OOFC01006733.1, forward strand.
GTCCATGGCTGGAGGAGGCAGTCTGGAAGTGAAGGCTGACCTGCCAGGGCCACTCCCCAGTGTCAGCGTTCTGCCCTCCAACGATTCGGTTCAGCTTGTAAGGCCTGGTGCCACAATCTGCAATTTAACAGAGAATATAATAAAAGAAGAAGAGGAGCCTTGGAGTGCAAAATACTACACGAGACTGGCATGAATGATCAGAGAGAAAAATCTGAAAATGAGTTTAAGTTGACTTGAAGCCATCATGACGCCGACCTTGGCTGTGAGTGCTACTATGACTCTTTGGCATCCTAATAAGGCGCACTGGCATAATAGCTGATCAAAAAAAGAGAAAATATACAGACACACCCTGAGGCTTAAATGGAGGAAAAAAACAAAAACTTCAGAGATGACAAGAGCTGCTTTCAAAGAAGAATGAAATAAATAAAGCAGTCAAGGCCTGGGGCTCTTTTCTAAAACAGACAGCCACACGCACAGCTAAACCCAGCTTCTATAATCAAGTTTGAATGACACTGAAGAGATTAGGTCCACTTTTAGCAATTTTTAAAAAGCTGAGTTTTGTAAAGGGGAAAGAGATTAAAACATTTCTTACCACAACCGGCCTCATCCGAGTTATCAGAGCAGTCGTTGATACGGTCACAATCAGCATTCACCTTGTTGACACACTCTTTGTTCTTACACTTAAAGCTGAAGTCAGTGCAGACGTTCGAATCTGCAGTGGAAAGGAGACAGGTCTCGAAATGAAAACACATTTTTAACCAGTAAAATACTATGCAATCAGCGAGGCTTCAAAGTGAGGCCTGAATGCACAATGCAGAGTGATTGAGGAGCAGATTGCATTGATTGGGCGTATTGATTGGGGTTGAGGTCTAATATCCCTCTTTATTCACAGAAGTGAAAATCAAAAGGAAATGCAAGAGTGCCCTCTGTGTGTCTGTGACTGACTAAAAGGGAAATTGATAAAGAGTGAAGTGGAGAGGACGGGGGAAATGAAAGAAAGAGCAAAAAACAGTGAAATGAAAAATAAGTTAAGAATGAAGTCTTCAGCGCAACATCTCTGTTAAACGTGCAGCTTTACTGAGCATTGGATGGAGGTTAATTACTTAATGGTTTGTGTAACATGCTTGAAAATCACTCCGGTGAGGATTTTTGAGTGTCAAACTGGCTGGGGAGAGACTAAGCGCTGCCACTTACTGGTTTTACAAGAGGCCTCGTCGCTGCCATCCTCACAGTCCCTCCTATTGTCACACACAACATCCTGCGGCACACAATCCCCATTACCACAGCGCCACTCAGTCTCCTCACAACCTGTGCAATAAAACATAGTGATGAGAAATTACAACAAAATGAAAAAATGGAATAAACAGACAATTCAATAAGCTTCAGAAGGACACTAGTGATACAACCACAGTAACTTTTACAATCTGTCTCCATTTTTCTTGGTTGTTTTACATATGATTTAGATTGTGGAGAGACACTAAACAAATAGGGTCAGACTTCAAACAAACTCCATTACTGACAAAATAATGATTGTGCACAGCCTGAGAGTCAGTGACCACTGCATTAGCAGTGATGTGCCTGTAATCTTAGCACAATTAGCATTGCATTAAATAAGGTTTATATGCCCTGAAGAGTGTTTTCAGAGAAGGGAAGACTTACTGCATGAGTCCTCATCAGTCCCATCGCCGCAGTCGTTGACACGATCACATACCCAGAGTTTGGGTTTGCACAAACCATTTCCACAAGCAAACTGGTCCTTTTCACACCCTGAAGCAACAGAAATCCTATTAAACAATGTGAATATCAAAGATTTATGTGCAAGTGGTTTGAAACGGGATGTTCAGCAACACACGTCATTGGATTTCTCAGAGGGTCGTGAGAAGCAATAATCACAGGAAGGTAAAAACTGGAGCCTTAAAGAAATAGTTTGATGTTTTCAGAAGTGATTATCCACTTCCCTTTGGAGAGTATGAAACTACAGACATAAGCTAGTTAGCTTAGCTTAGCACAAAAACTGGAAACGACTATGGCCGCTCTGTCTGACAGTAACAAAATCTTCTCACCAACTCTGAAGCTCAATGTGTTTAAAAAACATAAAATGGCAAGCTGTGGATAGCACTGAGTGATTTACTGAAGTCACAGTGACGACAAGAGACTCTTAGTGGTAAACCCATAGAATCACAAAAGCCATGTATATAAAACATGGAAGTAGTCACCGTTGCCAAAAAGTGCAGTACTACAAGTGGACACAAGATATCACGATCCAACAACCTTCCATTCAAAACTTTATCAGAAAATGCTAATTACAATTTCTCTATGCAAGTCAATCGGATAAAGTCTCTTCTTACCAGTGTCCTGGTCGTCAATCTGAAGGTACATTTGAGGATGTGTCTGGTTTGATTGACAGGACTTGTCTCATAGACTGCCTAAGATGTCCCGTTATAACTGCCATCTCGGTTCCCTCCAAGCTCTGCTTATCCAAATATGGTCATTACTGGCTATAAAAATCCAAGATGGCGACGGACAAATGCCAAACCTGTGGCTTAAAAAGACTATATCACAAAATAATGGGTGATGGCATGGTGGCTACATCCATCTTTTATATACAACCTATATTTACCATATTTACTCTTCAGGGTTTGTTACCTCTGGTACAGCTGCAGGCCAAGTGTTTCTGTTGTTTAACCGAGCTAAGCGAACTGGCTGCTGGTCATATTCAGACAGAAATAGGGAGAAAAGGCATGGATAAGTGGTTGGGTCAAATGGGAACTTACGGCACTCTGTCTCATCGCTCATATCACCGCAGTCGTTCCAGCCATCGCACTTCATGTCATTTTTGATGCACATGCCAGTGTTACAGGCAAACTGGCCGGGGCAAGCTGCTCACACAGAACAGAAAACAGAGAAGGAGCAGAAAGGAAGGACAGAAAGGCGATGATGACAAATTGAGCAAGAGGGAGTAGTAGTATGTTAACATCATCTGTCATGTTGCCAATTCTCGTGCCTGCTGATCAGAGCTATTATAAATCCATTTGGTCAAACTGGGAGATGGCATAAAGAGCAGAGGGTATTGAAAGTGGCATGCTCCTGACTGACAGTGGCAAATAAAATGGACCCAATAACAAGCTCTCCGATGATTAGTCGAGCTCTTGAGCTTTATTTCCGCAGATTCTAAGCCTCCATCACTAAACCGCTCTATTTGACTGTCAGTCAGCCACTGTTTTCTAGTCTTTTAGACTGCACACTTACTCTCCCCATCTCACTCTATAATGGCAGGCTAAGAGTGTCCCTGTCACATTGTAACATTTCACCCGTCTTGAAAAGCGTGATGTAAATTTGGGTGAGGGACAAGTCTTAACTCACGGTTTTTAGGATCGTAGGCGCTGTACTCTGCACTGAAGCCATTATCAGTGTAGGACTCATCAGAGTGGAAGGTCACGTCCAGGACATTGGTATCACTTGTCACAGCCAAAGAGGAGATTTCTCCGCAATACCTGGGACACAAGACCAGTGTTTAAAGCATTTATTTATTCACTTTTTTGTAATCCTCGTCGTTTTGATGACAAAACAAGTCCTGAAATTAGGGGACAGGCAGAACTACACTACAAAGAAGTCGAATGGTGCAAAAACATGGATAGCTAGAGAAGTTGTAGACACACACCAACAGGACTCTAAAATATTTTATTTTGGAGTTGAAAGTGAAAGCACCTTAAATGCCAGTAATTGCACAGGAAAATGTCCCATATGCACTAATACAGCAGGTACAGATGGTGTAAACTGGTTTGTTCAAAGCCAGTATGACGTCTGGTTTCTAATGTTTAAGTAAAATGCTGCACTCACATGGTCTTCATTTTAATTTATTTTTAGTTATCTGTGTTTGTGTTGTTTTTATGTGAAATGCATTCCCTCATAGTGAATATGGTTGTACGAAGGATTTCTTGGTAACTACTCATGTATTTTGTATTTTGTGACACTTTTTTTAGGGGTTTTAAGATGTACAGAACAGTCTTATTACTGATAACAGGAACAATGCCACAATTTTTCTAGGAACCAAGTTATACAAAGCTGGATGTTTCCTTATAAATAAGCAAGTCAAGTCTTACTTGATCCCCATAACTTTCACAGAGTCTTTGTGACACACGCGGGTGTCCACCCCGGGCTCTTTCATGCGGAACATGGTGAACTTCACTCGCACCTTTTTCCCAGCAGGAACCTGTAGCGAAGAAGAATAAGTGATTAGTTCCTAAAATCCTTGTTTACCAGCACATCACTCCTCCACCTACACACACAAGCACATACACAAAAGGCAAATCGCATGTAAACCCATGCACATAAGCTACAACACATCAAAACAGGCTGTGAGTGCACATATGCACGTGTACACACTTGCACACATACTACATACACACCAAAAAACAAAACCAACACACAAAGCACTGCAGCTCAGCCAGAGCTGCAGCAGCAACAGCGGCCTGACAGATGAAGATAGAAGAGGTACTGAACAGCTTGGCTTCTATAGTGCTGCCTCAGCATTCCTCTCATGGCAGGCTAGGGAAAGTGGAGGAGGAGGTGGGAGGAGGAGGTGGGTGGTGGGCGTGCAGGCAGAGGAGGGGGTGAGCGAGAGAAGTAGTGTTGCAAACCTTAATGGTCCACTTGCAGTCCACCGCAGGAGGATAGAAGCTGGGGTGAAGGGGGGAGGTGAAGGTTCCTGTACCATCACTGAGTACACCACCACAGGTTTTAACTGAAATAAACATATCAAGATATTCACATTCTTACATAATATATTCTCATCTACAATAGATTTAAATATAAAGTGTAAATCTAGACACACTGTAGATATGGTACAGAATGCTGCTGGTTACTGCGAATGTGTCTTTAATTACTTTGACTCAAAGGGATGGCTTTATACTCGGCATTAAAACCAGGCCTGCGGACCTCATCGTCAGTAATGAAGTTAACCAGCATGATGTTGCCGGATGACACCACCTCCAGAGGGTTGGAGGGAGGCCGATGACCACACTTCCTGTGAGAGAAGAGTGAGCAGTGAAGCAGGGTGGTAAACAGATCAGGTGTTTGCAACAACACTGCAGCAAACCACACTGAAGCATTCACTGTACAATGTCTGATGTATTTACTGAATGGATTCTGCTCTTCCTGAGGCCGTGCGACACTTACAAAAACTTAAATACAGCTGTTATGTTTCTTAGCCAGAAGCACGATAACACCAGTACAGCAAACAAATTTAAACCATAGGGAAAAAAACAATTTGAAAAGAAATCAATAGATAAGCCGTAAGAAATACAGAAAGAGATAAATAAGGAGAGATGTGCCAGCACTAGATAGAAATTGCTTAGGCGGAGTTTCAAAGTCAAACATTAGGTACATTAGCAAAAAGTTTCAGCACTGCTGGCGGCAGAGCCATGGAGGTGTGAATGACGCTGCAAGAGCAGCAATACATCTACCTCCAGTAGAATAATGTCATTATAGAGTATTATATTATGGCTCTCATAAACCCCATGTCACCTTGGATAAAGCTGATCGCTCAATAGCATTATAAAAATTTTATGCATCACTTGGTAACGCATATTTGTTTGGCGATGGTTTCTGAGTTTGAAATTGCCTGCAGCTACAACTGGTGTTGCATTCGGGAGCTTGTAGTTTCAGAATCACACCCATCCCCCATATACAGAGAGCAATTACACACAAGCACCTTCCACAGATTTGAAAGGAAAGGTCTTTTTGAGCCAATTCAATCTGAGGTCCCAAAAACTGAGAGTAAATGGGACACTGAGCACTAAAAAAAGTTATCACAAATCTAGTGAAGTGAATGCAGTGGAACATGTTCCACCCACATCAAAACGGCTTTTATTTCTAGATCCCTCTGCACGCATTTCAGTCAAATACAAAGTGATTCCTAGTGGTTGTCGTCTGGGAACGGCTTTCTGATCTTCAAGGCTAAATAAATGAGACAAATGTTGGTTGAAGCATATAAAACAAACCCTGCTACCAAGGTTTGAGGCAAAATGAGAATGTGATTTGTGTCACAATTTGATGTACTGTAGCAAAATGAGTCAGTTTACTAGTTCAATGAAATTTCTCTCATGGGAATTATTGAAATAAATGCTGCACAACATGCTGCATATAAGGTTCATAAATAAAGCATCATTATTATTACTTGATGATAGTCAACATTTTTCCCCGAACCCTCTCGACATACAGAGACCAACTTACTCAGTGATGGCCTGCGTATCGTCAGGGCTCAAAGAGTCATAGATCGCAATAAAGTCATCGAAGCAGTCGTCCTCGATATGAAAATCGAGGAATTTGAGAGAGATAGCGTTGTTCTCGTCGGCTCGGATTTGCCACTGACACCGAGACTTGGAGGGGTAACCTGCAGGGTACCCCGGCGACGTAAATGTGGCCACATTAACACCAGCTTCCAGACGTTGGAAACACTCGTCTGAAAAACACAAATATCATACAGTTTATTGCTGGGAAATTAAAAACATATATCATTACATAACCCATATCATCTTCATAAAACACATTTCACAAATTGAAAGTAAATACTTTCTGATTTTTTCATAATGCAAAGCAATTATCCAGCTTTACAAATAAAGTCTCTGAACACTAGGCAATCCTGAGGTCTTCCACTGGTTTGTTTAAGATACATTTGAAGACGTATTCATGTGAGGGTAGTGCAGCTACTATGCTAATGTAATGTAATATAGTCTAATCATCCCAAGGTTATAAATCACCAGACAGTGTCAAAGGAAAGTGTTCAGCACAGTGACTGACTCGCCCTGGCCTGATACAGGGTTCTCAATCTCCGACTAGAGCAGCACATGTACAGTACAAGCCCGGCCAGCCATTCATTACAAACTGGCAGGAGGGTGAGCATCTAGCCAGCTGGAAAATTACAGCTGCGAGTGATTGAAATGGGACATGTTGTACTCACTGGCATTGGGGTTCCTGACCATGCGAGGATCTGTGACTGGAGACATAGAGAGGAGGGGTGGGGTAACGGAGAAACAGGAGGAAAGGTAAGAATGGGTCAGTAAAGTTGGGGAGGCTGAGAGAATTTGATGCATGAGCCTAAAATATTTGGGTTGCACATTTTCTGTTCCATTTCCCTGCGGTTAAGGGAACTGGTGATGGTGTGTAGCTCTTTCTGCTCCATCTCACCTTGCCCTACAGCAGCAACCCATACATCTCTGTCTAACTATCTGGGACAGCAACATCAAATCATACCCACAGAAATCATTTTAAAGAGGACCAAAACCACTGAGTCACAGGGCCAGTGCTTGGCTGGTGGCCAGGATGTGGACAAATGCAACGTGAATGCTGAGAAGACAGAAGGAAGAAAAATGGCTGTCTCAAGCCAAGCCAGGGCTCAGCTAATATCATTAGAGGATCCAAACAGCATAAAATGTGCAATCTCAGATTCAGCACAAGCCGAGAGGTCTGGCTTATCTGTTATCATCTTATCAGCACAACTCAGAGCAAGCTCCTGTAATACAAATAGAAAGCAAACAGAATAGCAATGCTGATAGGAGATGACAATGACCCTTTTTAGATCTGTATGCACAATGCTTCATCTTTACTGGATGTTATTTACTGGAGGAAGCTGTTGCAAATGACCCAGTGCCTATCTTTTAGCCCTCAGCATGACCCCTGACCGCTCAGTCCTGGTGGTACCTACTTGAGGCAGTGATGTCAGTGATCCTTATATCGCTGCGGCTCGCTGTCCTGCGCCGTGCCATCACGCTAGTCTCCAGTGCTTCCAGCACCCGTTCCTCTGACAACTCTGGTGCGATCTCCAGGTCAGCCACTGGAATATCAAACTGGGACCAGTAATAGGATAGCACGCCCTCGCTGGTGCAAGAAGAGATGAGAAATGGATGGAGAATGTAACGACCGCTCATCAACAAGTTTCAATATTCAAAAAGAAGTTAAGATTAGAAGAACATGAGTCATTAGGATTAATTTAAATCATAAAAGCCAAATTCAATCAACTTAAGATTGAAGTTCTGCTGATGCCGTCATCTAGCAGTGATGCAGTACAGCACTACATGGGGTGTAAAGTTTTAGGATTTCCTGCTACTTTGTGAT
>OOFC01006738.1:2437-14055 GCA_900323345.1 Pseudochromis fuscus
TTATACATTTTTTTATTTTTATTTACTGTAATTTCATTTGTACAATGTTCAATTTATTTTTAAATTAATACTTTATTGTTTTACTGTATTATTACATTTCCTAATCTAACATGTATTTCATGTCTACATATATCCTATATTTTTTCTTATACTTTATTTTGTATAATACTCTATTTAATTGTATTTGGCTTTCATTTCTTTTTTTTAATTTACCTTTCGTTTTGCAATATTGTTCATTTGTAAATGGACAATAATAAACAGTATTTTTAGAAGACAAGAAAAAGTCCTTGTCCTACATGTTTGAGGTATTATTGTTTCTTTCATGGCTACTGGAGTTTCCACTGTTGGTCCACACTCGGAGTATCAACCACAGTCACTGATGTGGTTTGAAAAATAGTCCTAGAGCGCCACATCGTGGTTAAACCGAGGAAACCATGAGCAGCTTAGACATCCTGCATAGAAATCTCTCAAAGGAAACGTTTCCATTTTAAAGCTGCAAAACAGCTCAGGCTGAAACACCTGGATCTGTATCCATGAAGCTCCTTCAGACCAGGAGCTGCTCCTAGAGACAACTTTCTAAGAAAATTCTTAGAATCGTGACATTTTCTAAGAATTTCCCCTTAATTAACTCTGTCATTCCGTGTTTGTTGAATATTTCTCCTTCTCTTCCTCCTTCAGCCATTTTCTCCTCTACTAAAACAACTTCTCAGACTCAAGTCCTCTTAACAGCTTTCACCTCAGGGACTCTCTCAAGATTCCTCATGAATACATTTGATCTTTACTTAGATCTAGTCTTAACGTTAAACTCTAGCTATTGTTTAATTTATTTGGTTTCATTCATTTCAAAGCACAGACCACCATCATGGCAACCAGCATGCACACAAGAAAGACATGAGAAATGGCCTGCATAATATAAATACATATCATTCTATTTTGTTTACCTGCCTGTTGATTTATGAAAACAAACTCTCCTCTTCAGCAGTCACAGAGATTGATGAAATCTGAGACTCTCCTTGTTAATATCAAACAGATGAAGTTCTAAAGTTACCACCGATGCAAATAAATACACCATGTGACTATTTTGTGTTCACACATTTTGTAGGATACTTTAAAAATTATTATTATTGTTTTATAATAACTATTAATTGAACAGAGATGTTAATTTTATAAAATACTTTTCATAATTACACAATGTTTTTATAAATACTAGACTCTATGATCAGGTCTGTTGATTTCATGGTCCACCCTATGACCACGAGTGCAACTAAGTTTTTATTTATGTTTTGGGATCAACCAATGACATCTTTTAAAAGGATGAGTCCTACTTAACAACAGGGTCGACCACGCCCCCTCACTAAGATCAGGGTTTCCTTCCACTACAGTTACCATATTTGGATATGAAGGGAGGAGGCGGGTCTGACCCTTGGACCTGAGGACATCAGCTAATGTGTATGAGACTGGACTTCAGCGCTGCTCTCATTCTAGACCAGACCTGTTAATCAAACTAACCACGCCCCTAACTCCTCCCCTTTCTCTCAGCCTAAAATCCCCTTAAGCTAAATCATTTTCAGATGGACCAGATCACTGAGAAGAAGAGTTGACTTTAACTAATGACATGAGAATAACTTGTGGAAAAAGTGTATTGACTGAGTAGTCCGTTGGAGCCAAAGTTTTCTGGAGCCAGCATCTAGTGGTCATAGCGTATTACACGTTTTTTGCACTTCTGCATTGGCCTCGTTTTTGAGACTGACTTTTTTCAACTATTTCTATTAACAGTCTGTGGATTCATGTCAGTATTTTGATTTTTTTCATTTTATTTAATTAATCATAAAGACTGAATTCTTAAATATCTGTACCTTTTAAATTTTGTTTAATTTAACGTTATTACAGTCTCTTTATGTTCTGTAACTACACCATTTTATATAGGCCTACTGCGTGTTTATAATCACTGTAAATATTTTGTAATCTATTTTAATTAAGTCATCATTTCATCCTCCACACCTGCAGAGGGCGCAGGCGTGCGCGTGCAACGGAAGCAGAAAAAGAAAATGGTACCGGACGCTTTTAGCTCAGTTAGCTTGTTGTTGTGGTTGTAGTTTAGCTTTTATTGTTTAATTCCAGTTCGACCTTTCTGCTTTTTGTTTTCTTTAAAAATATCTTCTATCTCTTACTGTGTGTTTTTAATGAAGCCTCGACTTTTTACCTGAAGGTTCCACGGTTCCTCTGAGGTAAGTATGTCGGCCGTTAGGTAGCTGTCAGCTGGCTGTTAGCCTTACTAGCAGACGTTGTTAGCTGAAAGCTCATTCAGATCATACAAATGTATGGGTGAGAGTCTGAGTTTTGGTTCAGTTTGTCCTAACGGTTTGCTGTCGGTTGCTGTAAGGGTCCAGCTGTGACTCAGAGGGTCGGTTATTATTCCACCGGGTTTTTAAATACCTCATGCAGTATACATGGCATTATAACGTTAAAGACAATTCTCTCAAGGATTCTCTTCTTTATAAATATGATGTTCTTGGTATGGTGCTATATGGTTTATAATAATTATTGTAAAGGATATATATATATATATATACAATTTGCTATTGTAATGTTAAAAATTGTATTTCATTCATTTAATTATTATTTAAGTTTTTTGTAATAAAGTACATTCATGCTAAACTACAATGAAAATTACATTTCCAAATGTTATTTATTGAGTTAACGTCATATCTTTTACTTTATTTTCACTATTGTTTCTTAAATTACTTTTTTGTCAATTATTTTAACATACATCCTCCCATATTTTTTCCATTCATAAAATAATTAGCTAATGCAAATTAAAAGTACAACATACATAAAATATTTTTTTATTACCTATATTATTGCTTTCAGTAATTTTCATCGTAATTTTTTTGTAATTTCCCCACATATGACTTAGTTTTTTATGAACACTATTTTACAAATGATATTAAAAAAGAAATAAAGATTTCTTCACCTATATACAGTCTTGGTTAAATCTTTTTTTATAAAATGGTTTGAAAACATAAAATTCTTCCTGTGTCATCTATTTGGAGCTGAATGGGACCTCTGACCTCAGATGTTACAGCGATGCTCCATCCTTGGTGAATATGTCGACCTCCTGTTCGGTCTTTAACGATTTCAGCTATTTTCTCTCAGAACACCTCGTCCTCCATCTCCATGCCACATGTTACATCTCCTGTCTTCCCTGACACCTTCTGTCTGCAGAAAACACCACGAGTGTTTCTCCGCACTTCGCCATCATGTCTCACAACAACTACCCGTACAGGCAGCCTCCCTCTGACACCGACCTCAGATCCAATCCCAGACCTTACGGCTCTGCAGACAGCCATCATTCCTCACCAGACTTCTACCGGCCGCCTGCAGACTCCTTCTCCTCGTTGTCCCGGCCATCGCCATCTTCCTCCAGACCTTCTGCCGCACTGCAACAGGCACAGGGCTCGCAGGACGGCATCCAGGGCATCCTGAGCAGCTGCGGTCTGGAGCCCACCGATCTGGCAGTGCTGGCCGAGCTGCCCGAGGACGTCCTCACTATTGAGTCGCTGCCGCACATCCTCAAGCAGATCAAAGGCAAGAGAGGCACCGTCAAGCCATTTCCTCCTGCCTCGCCAGCTCCTTGCTCGTCCTCTTCTGCTTCCTCCTCCTCCTCGTTCTACCCTCCCAGCTCTTCCCATCACCTCACCGGAGACTGGGACCAGCTCCACAGCCAGCCAGTCCGCTACCCAATCGACCGGGTCCCACTAGCCCTTCCTCCATCTGAGCAGGTCCAGAACCACTGGGGAGACTATCCATCATCCTCCTCCTCCGGATACACAATAGACTATCACCACAGACCTGGGCCCTCTGACTACAGTCCCACTGCTCCAGGTCCCTCTTTCAGCACAGGAGGACCAGGTCAACAGGCAGCAGACTACACCCCAGCTCCTCCTCCCGACAAGTACCCCTCCAAACCTCAGAGCCGTGGGCAGCATTCGGGATCCTCTTCCGTCAGGAGCCGCCAGTCATCGACTGCAATACCCTCAAGGCATCAAGTTCTGGACTTCCACGGAGTGTGTCCACCAGTGTTTCCGTACTCGTGCTCTCTATGTGATATCACTGTGCTGTCAGAGAGGGTAAGTTCACCTGAGCTCACCTGCCCCTTTGCAGAGCGATGATGGGAGCTGAAGCTTCCCGCTAAAGCCTGACTCAGTGACCGCAGCATGTTCACTAATTGTTTTGTGTTACAGGTTTGGACGAAGCACATCAACAACACACAACATGCGGAGGGACAGCTCACCCTGCTGCAGCAGTGAGTCCAGCAGTCTGGATGATGATGATGATGATGATGATCAGTTGTGTTGGTTTGTAACACTGTTGTATCACTGTAGGTTTCCTAACTGGGACTGTCGCGTGGAGACATTCAGCAGGTTGGTGAAATATCTTTTGTCATCTCATCGTCATTTCATTGAGCTGCTTCACAAATATGATCCTGTCCAATCAGAAGAATAGCACAGAATTACCTGTTAGCATTGATGGTGGACAAGTGCGGCCACTGTCAGGAGTGAAGGTTTTCCCTTCTTTTGTAGGTCAATGGGCAAGTGCTACAAGGAGGATTTTGTAACCTAGCAACAGCAAGCAGGGAATGCTATGAAAATTAAGTGCTGGATGCTTCCGACACTGAAACACTGTCAGTTGACAGGCTCTTAATGCTGACAACAATTATAAAATGCAGTTCTTATTAATAAGAGAAGATAGAAATAGTTAAAATAGCTAAAGATGTCCAGAAATAAAAAGTATAATTAAAATGCCTGAATTCTCTCTGATATTATTATTATTAAAATGAATAAACCAGTCTGGTATCTGTGTCACTGTTGATGTAATCTTTGTGTCGTTAAAGGGATGATGACCAATCAGGGAAGGATAAGGATGAAAGAAGACCTGCTCCATCGGGTCAGAGAGCCAGTCAGAACCAAAGTAAGCCTCTTAGTGATTTCTCATTGTAGTTGACAGTGCAGTTGTTATTTGTGGATAAACGCGTTGTTTTGTGTTGAACAGCGTCGCAGGAGAAGAAGCAGCTCCAGAAGAAGGTGAACACTCAGAACTCATGTTGCACTTCAGTTCAGCTGCTGCAGGAACTGAACATGTGATTTATTTCTTGCCAGGTGTCAGAGAAAGGGAAAGTGGTGTGTGTGAAGTTTCCTCCTAATTCTGTGGATGAGACGTATCTGAGGAAACTGACCGAGCCTTTTGGGAAGATCGTCAGGATCCTCACGTTTCCAGCTTTGGTGGGTTTATTACACGCACTTTATTTCACTCTTACCTCCTCTCTATCTAACACATGTGTGATATTCCCACGTTTTGTGCACTGAGGCCAGCAGCAGCTGTGTTGATATTAAAGCTAATTTTGAACCCACAGGCGTTCTTGGAGCTGCAGACTGCCGATCAGGCACAGGACCTGATCAAGTTCCACATCAACTATCCTCCGACTGTGAACGGAGAGCAGATCAAGTTCAGCATCTCCAGCAACTTCAACTTCTTACAGGTAGGATTCAGAACAATGAATCTACAGTGGTGAAATAAGTCCCTGGTTCCTGTTGTATGATCTGTACATGTAAGTAAAACATAATGTGATGGAATTAGTCCAACAGTATCATCCTGATGTTTTTAACTGTGTTGTTCTTTAACAGTACTGTACTACAGTCCTGTTTCAGGTCCTGTGTGTAGACCACTGTCTCTGTCACACTTTACTCTAAGAACAGCTGCATGTGTTTCACAATAAAAGCTCTGTGTTTACAGATGTTTAACAATACAAGTCCTGCTAGAAAATGAAGAGTGTAGGACTACTTTTTAACTGGTTTTAGATGTGATTGAAGACTGGTTTTAGACCGGTTTTGGACGTAGTTTTATACTTTTTTTTTTTTGAAGCAACCTTGGACCAGTTTTGGACTGTTTTTACCAGTTTTAGGATATATTTTTCGACTGGTGCTAGAAATAGTGTAAGACTGGTGATATACTGTTTTAAAATGGACTTTTGTGTAGTCTTGGACTTGGGTTGGATCTTTGTTTTTTTTCAACAATTGAAACAGTTGAATGCTTTTATTTTGAAATGTTACACTAAGTGTTGAGTTTATGTTAACAGTAGCAACTTTAATATTTAGATCCTGACCCTGCTTGAAGGATCAAATTAGAAGTAAAGTCCTGCCTCTGATACAAACCTCCTTCATATCCACCAGAATGTTTTCCAGTAAAACACTTGGTCTGCTGATAGCTTTGTGGTGTTGGGAATAGTCCCACTTGGTCTTCTGTAACGAGTGGGACCAGATGATGTCTTCATTGTTGTGTCTCCTCAGAACTGTCGGGTGGTGAGTTTCAGTCCACCTCCAGACGGACGTAATGCTCAATCAGATCTGATGACCATCGTCACACGCTTTGGCCCTCCACTCTACACCCTCTTCATGCCGTCAGCGGTGAGTTTACCCTCTGTTAGTGATCTGACAGCTTTAGTTTAGTTTATATTAGTTTTATTTATATCATCTCAAGTAGACAGGAGGTGTGGCCGTGTTTGGTTTTTACAGCTGAATACACTGAAGAATGTAAAGCTTTGGTAAAGGAGCTGTTGAACATCATGGAAACATTTTCTGAGTTCAACACCATGTGGGATAAAGTTTCTGATGGCCAGTGACATTTATAATATTTCATCCAATACTTGTTTTTTTGTTCAGTCCTGTAGGAACCATACCAGCAGAAGCATGTTCCCTAGTTTTTTTATTTGTTGATATTTATGGTTTTATGTATTTACTTTCTTTTATACTATACTTTCTTTTATACTTCTCCTAAAGAGGGCTGGTGAATGTTATTAACTTACACTCATTTCCTGTCAACAAGGGTAAAGTTCACCTAGTGAGATCAAAACGAGACAACCACAGAGAGAAAGCAACAAAGAGACTAGTGCAGACAATGTGTTGTGCTGTAGTTCATTTTGTGAAGTGCCTTTTCCCCATCTAGATCTCCCTGGTCTAGACCAGTGCTCTCCAACCACCGGGCCAGGGCCCGGTAGCGGTCCGTGAGGCAATTGTTACCGCACAGAAAGAATAAATCATTTGTATAATTTCCATTGTATTGATTATTATTTTGAAAGACATTTTATTTTGAAAAAAGACCAGATTCTCTCCGACTTAGCTATCACCTGTGTCTCTTGACACATCAATACCATGTATCGGATACATTAAGCAAAAAATAAGCCCACAAACTAGCAAAAATTAGTAAAAAACAAATG
Organism: Pseudochromis fuscus; assembly: GCA_900323345.1. NCBI lineage: Eukaryota > Metazoa > Chordata > Actinopteri > Pseudochromidae > Pseudochromis > Pseudochromis fuscus. The sequence continues at coordinate 9,711 of OOFC01006738.1, forward strand.
TCTTTGAAGAGCTTCTTTAAAAAGGGGAAAAGGCCAACAAATGTTCAATTTGTTTTTTATGCCGGTTATATTATTTGGATTTTTGCTGTATTTATCTGACACACCTTGAAGGCTGGTCCTTGGAAAATAATGATTACATTAAACTGGTCCGTAGTGCAGAACAGGTTGGGGACCCCTGGTCTAGAGGGTCCCCAGAGCAGGACCCAAGTGGTGATGTTGTTACCAAAAATCGGCTCAGAAGCAATCCTGATCTACTCTATAGGGCTCTGTCCCAGAAAGCAGCTTTAGTAGGAAACTCTGAGGTAGTTCATCCTGAGATGAGGACGACTCAGAGTTTTTCAGTTCCAGAAAGAGGAGTAACTTCAACTCTAACCTGTTACATTTTCATGTCAATCAGATCGATGTTGAAACTGAATTAATTCACAGTTTCAAGACAGGAGATTATTTTGAAATCCCAATTATGGCACTTTTCCACTACATGGTACCACACAAATATTTGTACCTGTCACTTTGCAGTCTGCACAGTGATAGTCAGAAAAATAAGTTTCTACAACATGATAACAGTAAAAAGATTCAAAATACAACAACAGGCTTTAGTGCAATGTTAAAATTGTATTTAAAACGGCAGTGGCTCAATGGTAGAGCAGCCGTCTACCAACCGAAGGATCGGTGGTTCGATTCCTGCTCCTCCCAGTTGCTGTCAGTGTGTCCTTGGGCAAGACACTCGTATGAATGTTGAATGAATGGTGTGGTGGTGGTCGGAGGGACCGTAGGCGCAGACTGGCAGCCACGCCTCTGTCAGTCTGCCCCAGGCCAGCTGTGGCTATCATAGCTTACTACCACTGGTATGACTGGGTATGAATGAATAATGGTCTCTGTAAAGCACTTTGAGTGTCTAGAAAAGCGCTGTATAAATCCAACCATTATTATTATTATTATTATTGTTATTATCATTATTATTGTTATTATTATTATTATTATTATTGTTATTATTAAGCTAACTTGCTGCAGTGATCTATGGTCCAACGGGGCCCTGTAGGAAAAAAAAACTTACTGGAGAGTAGGATAAAATTGTAGGAAAAACCTATGGTTTTTAAGATTAAAGTTTAATCTAAATTTTAACCCTTATCCCGCTGAAGACGTAATTACCACGCATTTCTCCCAATGCTCATTATATTTTAGAAAATTTCTGATGAATACGAAACAATTCTTCAAAATGTCGTACGTTTTTTCCATAATAGATCAAATCCTCTCAGAGATGTTTCTGACTTTCATTTTATGATGTAAACAGGAGTACGCTCTCATATAAAATGTGGAAAAACATTTAAATACATTTTGTTTTACCTGGTGCCATTTCAAATATTTCGATGTTTCACTATTCTGTGCTCAGATTTCCTGCTGCTCACTGTCAGTTTTTAAAATACCCAACAGGTTCATTCATTTTCTGAAATGTGGCTGAATGAATAAATCTAGGATAAAGTGACAGGCATGGTATCTAATATTAGGGATAACCAATATGAATGTCACAATTTCCATTTTTCCTGTCAGTCTGTATTCTGTAGATTTATCTTGTCCCACTCGGCAGGGACCCCACTTTCCCCCCAGATTAGCTTTTAGCTTTAGCAGATGAGCTTGTTGGTCCACACTGACTGAAAGGGCCAGGTGGGATGATGAGGGCAATGGACGGCACTGAAAACATGTTTTGTTTGTGTGTTTTCATGTGTGTGGATGATGTTTTGTTTGTGTGTGTTTGAGACAGAGACAGAGAGAGCAGGGATTCAGTGTGTCTGTCTAAATCAGCCGAGGGCGTCAGATTCATTCATTATGAATGATGAACTTAAATCAGTCGCAGCTGCTTTATACAGAATAGTAGAGCCGCTGGTGATTATGTCATTAATTAATAAAACTGAATGAGACAGCCTCTTCTCTGAAGTATGTGTTGTTTAGGCTGATGGAGTCACTGTTTTTAATCATGGAGCTTTGCATACAGTGATGACATTGAGCAGCAGATGGATGAAGTGAGGGAATAAAGACTGGGAGCTTCTGATGGGCAAATCCAAACACAGATAGGATATGAAATGAAGTTGACACAAGTATTGTTATATGTATTTATCATATTTCTACTCTTAAATCCCCATTTTTACCAACAGTTTGTTGTCTTACCATATTTCCTCAAATATAAACCACCAATCAATAAGCTTTGGGTCTCTAATAATGTCCTGGGCTGTGGTCCATACAACCAAATAAAAGCTAAACTTCAAACACAGTCCACTGGTGGTGGTTTCATTTTTGTAGCAGCAATATCTTGTGCTACGTTGCTTCATTGTGAACATCAAGTCTCTGTTGTTTACCTCCGAAAAGTTAAAGCTAAAATACAAATTTTCACATAATAACTGGGTTTTCCTACTTCTTGACTTTGATCAGTCGCTAAAGTGACATTGATGAGTGTGGTGGTGTTCCAGAAGTTAAACTATTTTCTGCTGTTTGAATATGAACAAACAAAAAACCATACTGCCAGCATAGTATTTGTATTGAAAACAGACACTGTCAGCACAAAAACCTGTAGACACAGGAACTAAGTTACACAAAGTTTCACAATAAAAGACCTGGTTAGTAAATGAAAAGTTTCTATCAATTTAAACTCTGATAGTCAACTTTTATTTTGAAATGATGTGTTGAGTTCATGATAATGATAACTAATGTTTTGATCTGCTCTGAATGACTAATTAAACTTATCAAACGGATGAGATGAGACAAACAGGCTTTTAAAATCTGCAGTTTAGGTAAATAAAGGACCTGTAACTAAGAATTTACAATAATTATTAGTGGTTGTGATGATACCTGAGTAAAATTTATTGAATGTATCCAAACAAATTACAGCTCATTTGAAATTGGTTCGAACTTCATTTTTTGACAAAGTGACAGCCCTAACCAGTAATCTAAAGCTCAGACTTCCCATTACTCTGATGCTCTGTTTCTAATGGGTTTTTTCTGGCTTGGTGCAGAGCTGACATCAGCTCCACAAGGATTTCTCAGGATCTTGATATGCTGCAGACATTTTCTACTTCAGTCTACATTTATTTTATTTTTGCATTCCATACACGTACAGCTATCAACATGGGAATTTTTTAAATTACAAAATATATGAAGGGACTTGTGTTTAAGTGTGTTTGTGGGGGGTGTTGTACTTCCTTATGTTCATGCTTCCTTCCTTATGGGATTCTGGTGTAGGAGATGAGGGCTGTCAACCTAATACGTTGATTTATAACATGACATACTCAGACAGTGGTCTGAAGCTACAGGAAGGCTCAGGTGGTAGAGTTAGTTAACTCAAGTGAATATTTAACCAAGGTGCAGTCTTTTTGTCAGTGCTCCCATGTTAAGCTGCAGTAGAAGGATGGGGGGTGGATTTTGCACTGAAAAGACAGATGTGCACTCATTAATTGAGAGATATAGATTCACATTCACATTTTGAATAATGAGCAATTAGGAGCCTCCAATTAACCTTAATTTAACCTGTCTGAAATCACTTGTACTGTGGGAAGAAATCCCCAGTTTGATAGAACTATATCTAAATGAAAATCAGCAGAGGCAGTGGTGTATGGTATTCGATTTAGTTTTGTGTTTTGCTGATCATGCCTGGCTTTGTACGTTTGCATGTTTTCCCCTGTTCCACACTTATTTTCCCATTATCGTGTGCACAAACCAAATACAGCGCTCCACATAAATCAGGTCAAGTTGAATCTTTTTTTGTTTTGGTTTGGATTTTTTGGTCGATATTAGAAACCTCACAGTGGTGCAGTGGTCAGTAGTGTGTCTGCTCACAGCAAAAAGGTTCTGGTTCAAACCTTGGCTAAGACCTTTCTGTGAGGGCTTTGTTAAGTAATGATTAATGACTAATGATTCTAAATTGACCATGAGTGTGTGGTTGTTTGGCTTTGTGTTGGACCTGTGATGAACAGGAGAACCCCACCTCTCACCCATCACCACCTGGGATAGACTTCAGGTCCTAATTCCCTATATTGCACACGTAGGTATTGAAGGTGCATGGATCACAAATTTGCCTTGGTGTGGTTTTACAACCTCTACAACACACGACACCGATTAGCTTTACATCCCTGATGATTGGATCAGATGAAAAGAATATGTCTAAAAATCCATTTTACAAGAGGAAAGTAAAATAATTGTCATATTTTCCTACCTGATGTCTGATTAACACAAAGACACGCCTGACTTAAGTGAACTGTTTGACCTGTAGCTACAGGCTGCAGATTAGCATAGTGGAATGCCCTCCCTGGGGTTTGTAAAGTATTAATAGTAATCCTCCCCCCTCCTTCTTCAGACA
>OOFC01006742.1:8979-20369 GCA_900323345.1 Pseudochromis fuscus
TTGTGTATTTTTTTTTTTTTTTTTTTGGACAGCCAGGAATGATAAATACTCATCAGTTGATTACATGGTCCATGGAGATACAAAGCTTCTTACTCCATCAGGTTTTTGGGGTTTTTTTTTTGTTTTTTTTTAATGAAAGGATTTTAATTATGTTTCACTAACCATTATTTTTTATATCTTCTTTGTCTCCACAGGTGAAGAGTTAAAAGATCCTGTCTGGACAGTGTCCTCACAGTCCAACTGTCACACCACAATGATCACCAGAAGAAGAGGCCATGCCGTGAACAACACAGAGATGCAGTCTCTGGAGGTTGAAGTGGTGGATACAGTCGAGACTGTGGAGGACCTTCCAAGTCCATCTGAGGAGTTCCTCTCTGATGATCTTGACACCGCTGGAATAGAGCTAGATGACCTGTTTGGCATCGAAGACTTGAAATGGACACTAGGAGGAGATGATTCATCCTCGTTCTTCCACTTTTCTGATGATGGCGTGTGCGGTACCAAAGATGGAGACTCTGGAGTTACAGCATTAGCAGCTTTGTCTTCAGGGAGATTGTCGTCTGACTCAAAGATGAAAAACAGACTGAACCGGTCGAACCACGGGATCAACAAAAATGCCATGGCTGCCAGATTGAATCGTCTCAAGAAGAAGGAGTATGTAAGCAGCCTGGAGAAGAAAGTTGGTGTCCTGTCCACAGAAAACTGCGCACTCAAACAGGAAAACTGTCAGCTGACAAAGAGAGTAGAAGAGTTGGAAGATGAGACCAGGTACCTGAGGAGCGTGCTGGCCAATGAGAGCATGTTAGCCCAGCTCTTGTCCAGGCTGAGCGGTGTGAATGGGATGAAATTATCTTCCTCGCTTTTCCAGGGCAGCAACTCAAACGACCACGACTACGCTCTGCCCAGGAAGCGTGCCAAAGTGGAGGAGAAAGAGACACCCAGTGGCATTTGTCTGCATGTGGACAAGAACCACGTCTCAGTGGAGTTCTGCACCAAGTGTGCTGAGAGCGCAGGCACATGGCTCAAAATGTAGGGTCAAGTACTTCTCTCTGTTTTCAGATTTTGAGACTGAGCTTGATATGGGCTCAGTGTACTGAATATCCTGAGGGTGGATGAACACTGAATTACTTAAGATTACCTAAGAACAGCAGAATGTGCATGTGTGATTGTGTGCTGATGGATTGAGTACACGTTACTGCTAAACCTTGTTGACAGTTTCTTCTAGGTAATGGTTGATCCACCTTGTGGGGCTGAGTGGCTTTCTGAACACCTATACCTGCCTGACTCCATGGTAAGGATCAGACAAGAAGACTCTCTGTTGTTTCACAGGCTTCAGCGTTCAGCAGCAGCCTTAGCACTTCTGTTCTGATACACTTCTGTTAGTCAATTTGAATGACATAGATTTGTACTTTGTTTATGGACTGTTAAAGGAAATAATTTGATTTTAGTGAACATGTAGTTAAATCTACTGAATGTTAAGATGTTAAGATGAAGGTGAAGGTCCACAAAGAGTTATCTTGAATCAGCTGTCAAATTGGAAACCCAATAATCCATGGGAGTAGTGTGTAAACATAAATACATGTTCTGTTTGGTAAGAACTGATCTCTTTGTGAACCTTCACTATTGTATAAAAGAATATTTTCATTTAGCGCCACCTATTTTTCTTTATGCTAAAGTGGATTCTGCTGGTGAAGGTGAAGAGGCTGGACAAGCTGCTGCCAACGTGGCCTGGTATTTTTTTAAAGGTAGTATCGGTAACAAATGGTATATATGATTATATTTTACCTATACTCCACAACACCTGTAGGTGTAGATGCCATCAGTGTAGCTCATGCAGCATTTTTGTTGGGGCTGACTGCAGCTGCTCCATTACTCAGAGCAGTGCTTTACACTCTCATACTCATGTCTTGTATATTTTTACATACTGGAATGTACATGAAGTATTCTCAGAGTGATCTGTTGTAAGTAACAAACATGGCAGTTGTGATCAAGTGGAACAAATGTTAATTTTGCATACATACTGTTTGAGGTAAATGGCTTTTGAGAAATGTTGGACAAATAAATCCTCTTCATAACGTTTTGAGTTATACATATCTACTCAGTCTTGTTGTGTACTGTTGATATTAATGCATCTCTTTTTCTCTTTCTGAACAGCAAGCTCTCTGACGATAAACTGAACATTTGGGTCAAGTCTGGTAAAGGTTGTCAAAACAAACGACCAAGACCTCATTTGATTGAAGTTCACAGTGCGAGGGCCGACAGGGATCAATCACCTTGCCCGTGTTTTTAGCCCATTTACTTCAGATCAATCACTTAGGTTCTAAACATAAAATGAAATAAGAGTTTTCGGGGTCTGTTAATCTGCTTACTCTGTGCTGAGACATGTTTCCACCACCACACAGCAGGGTTAGTCACTCTGTGATCCTTCTGACTGCTACCAACCTGTGATGCTCACCCCCGCTGCCTTCAGCAGCTGTTTAACTAGATGGTAAGAAACGGATGAGATTAAGTCCTCAGCTCAGACTTTCAGACACAAGTTTTTTTGTTAATTTTTTTTTCAGTTAAATCCTGGTTGACCATTGGGATGCTTTTATTTTGAAGCAGTTGTGTGAAATGCAGACTGGGTTGTTCCATTAGAGTTGCAGTGTGGAGTGAAAACTGGTGTAGTCCACCACATATATTGAGTCATTGTCCAGCAAATGACTTCCATACGTAAAGCAACAGTCATGGCCTCAGTGAGCAGCTGGATGCAGAGCTTCAGGTAACTCACCTCTGATGTGCTTTGTGGCCAATCAAGGTAAAGTCATTGATCTTGCTGTGTGGTGCAGTGGAAAAAACACAGGCAGCATCACATAACTGCTCAGGGCTGATCACAGCATGGCCTCACAGAGATCATGGGGGGTGGATCTGTGGATCTTCTCTGGCAAACACCGTTTATAAAGAGGGAGGGATTGTTGGAGTCAGTTGATTGGACCGTTGAAACACCAAAGCCAGCTAACAATACCACATAGTATTAGTACTACATATTAACCACTGATTATTACTATTCTCTGTGTCTACATGTGATATAATCGTGTAGAACAATGTCCACCAGTTCAAAGTATTGTGATCGACTCTGCACTGCGCACCTGCAAAGGTGTAAAAATGCTCCTGGTGGTCTCCAGGTGTGATTATTCATGGTGGATGTTAATATTTATTCAATTCACATTTATCTAAAACACCTCACATTACTGGCTTGTAGGTGCGTAGTCTCAATTAACAGTGACACACACTGGCTGTATATAATATAGAGGGTGTCCACAAAAACAAATAGTTCAAATAGTTATAATATGAAAACTTAAATGAGTATTACTATAACATCGGTGGCTACAGTTGCATGAACTAATAGTGTCATGTGGTCTTATCACAGACACTTGATGTGCATTCCCCTTGTTCTGCAAACATCAAGCTCTGTCCAGATGTTTTGCAGCATATCCAGAGTAATCCCATGTAGAGCTTCATTGATGTGTCTCAGATCATCCAGAGTTGCAGGGAGTGGAGGGACATAAACTTTGTCCTTGACCCGTCACCAACAGTTAGGTCTGGAGATCTATAACTTAGAACCATTTGAAATCCAGTGTTTTTGTGGTCACCATGTACATCCAGTAATTAGCTGGTAGAGTATTATAGTGCAGAGAGTACATTAAATCAAGTTAATGTGAGACTTGCTTGCTTTGCAGCGATGTCTTCGATGTGTCAGTGAGCAAATCAAACTGCCAATCAATGATCAGTCAGTATTCAGAAGTGACCAATCAGGTGAGTGGCGCAGTCAGTTGCATCACTTCTCAGCTGTGTGTTTTGTGACCGTTGCAGGTGGCAGTGGAGAGTGAGGCGAACACAGGGGTCAGATGCTCCTCCACCCGAGGATACTGCTCTATGCACATGTGCACAATATGTTCAAGACACTGGTAAATGTAGATTGAAAAATTATTTAAGGGGAGATCTTAGAATTATTGCTGCACAACAGTGTTTTGTTTTTTGTTTTTTTTAAATCCTAGGTTTGATGCCCCCCATGACAAATGCTTAAGGTGGGTTAGGGTCTCACAATGTGAGGCCGAGATTACAACACTGAAACAGGCCTCTTTAGAAAAGAAGACCAGTTTTCCTCTGCTTTGCAGTGGGTTCAGTTTGAAGTACATGGGCTAAAACCAGCTCCCAGTAGCAGCTCGATCCCTACAGGGACTGTGGGGCTCAAGTATTCAGACAGTTCTCTTAGTCTTTTGTCATCTCACCACTGATTTAAACGTTCGCCAACGCCACAGACTGTTTATAGAAATGGACGAAGCAAGTGTGACATCACCCGTTGGTTTGTGAACTTCTGTTTCAAAGCCAAGAGATCGACATTTCAACGTCACCATGTTGGTCGTTTGGAGCCAGAAGTGTTCGTATTTGGATATGACAGGAGTGAGGAGGCAGGTCTGACCCTTGAACACAAGGTCACCGTCCAATGTGGATTAGTGCTTAGTGCTTCAGTGCTGCTCTCATTGGAGAGCAAAGCTGCCAATCACACAAACCCCTCCCCTTCTCTCAGCCTTATATCTCTTTAATGATGAAGTGATTTTTAGATGGACCACTTGTCAATCACACTAACCCCGCCCCCAACTCCTCCCACCAGGTCACTGAGAAGAAGAGTTGACTTTATCTGATGACATCAGAATGACTTGTGGAAAAAATGTATTGACTGAATATTTCAGGATTGAAAATAATGATTTTTGAATTGGAGTCAGAGTTGTTTGCACTTCTGCATTGTCCTCATTTTAGAGACCATTTGCTTCGTACATTTCTATAAACAGTTTATGGCTAAGACACAGTGATGTCACACCATCAGCCACCAAGCATCTCCTCTGCACAGTGTGGTGAAGAGCTCATTAGCATCAGTAACACATGATCTGTGCTTTGCATCACACTCAGTGTGTAGCAGAGGATACTGACTCTACATTGTCATGGCCCTCAGCAGTTGAGGTGGCAGATGGTGGTCTTGTGAAATTTACTGGGCTGACTTTAGATCATTAACCCTTGTACGCCCCCGGGGGTCTCCTCTCCTCTTCGGGGTACGAGGAGACCCCCGGGGGCGTACAAGGGTCAAAGATTCATGTTGTTTGGGTACAAGCATCAAAATGTGGTTGATATCACTAATGGTCATCATTTAGTTTTTGTTTCTCTCCCTCTCCACCGCTGGTGTTCAGAGACATCAGTTAAATCTGTTTTTAGGTGTTCAGACCAGTCAGTCTTATTCACTCTGGAGACACTCAGCAGCTGTTTTATAGGAGCAACCAGGCTACTGAGTTCAGATGTCCAGGGTGACAGAAAGTCAGGCTACAACCTGTCTGCTCAGCGACAAGCTGAGGAGATCTGATGAGGATTAAATGATCCGGATTAGTACACGGTCAAAGCTTCTTCAGAGGAGCGCGAGGGAGATCACAGGTTTACTGATGCTAAGATGCAGATGAGGGCTGTCACTGACTTTACACCTAATTAACAGGTGCTCACTTTTTAAAGAGAGAGATTAAAAAAAACATTTTAATTTGCACAGCACCCAATCACAAAGTTTTCTCAAGACACTTGAACAAGGTCTTTCAGCAGTTTTAGATGTGTGTCCAGTAAACTGAGGAAGGAAGAGTAATAGATGTTACTGCAGGTACTCTGAGTAATTCAAAGGAGTACTTGATTTCTGTAGCTGCTTGTTCATTTTAGGTTAAGTTTACAAGTGCTGTGTGTGTGTGTGTGTGTGTGTGTCTGTGTGTGTGTGTGTGTTTGTCTGTGTGTGTCAGTCACTCATTCGCCCCATACACTGTGTATAGAATGGATGAAGCTAACGTGACTTAACATTTTGAAGCCAGGGGTTTGGTATTTGAATGTTGGTCAGTTGGAGTCAGCAACTAGTGGCCATCTGCAGTACTGCAACTGTTTTTTTCCAGATCTACATTAGCCTGAGTTTTGAGAGCCACTTGTTTCATCCATTTCTATAACCAGTCTGTGCTTCACCCACCAGTGGCTACAGAGCTGCTGTACATGGTGGTAGCTAACATCAGGAGCAGGGGTGAGTAAGAAAATGAAGGATGACTTTGATTCAGCTGGTTCTGGTTGTGGTTCAGAGGGCAGGTCTGGTACATGCTGCTGAGAGGGACACTTACAGTAGGACCGAGGCTCCTGTGTGATCAGTGAAATGTCTGTACTGACACATTTATGTTAAAAACAAACAACCCTGGACTTAAATAAAAAGTTGAGTTAACCACCGTATCCACTTAAAATCAGGTGGAGATGGCTGAGTAAAGCAGCACCTCATGTCACCTGCTTGGATTCAGGTGAACTGGAAAACAGTAACAAACATGAAGATGATCCATCCTCCATCACTGCTGCTGTGACCTGAAGGACCCAGAGACCTGTAGAAATGATGCTGTCCACCTACGACCACAGAGCTTTCTTTAAGGATGTGATGCAGGTCCATGCTCTGAGGTCAGAGGATGAGATGGAGGTGAGTAAATAAATGATCTGAATAAATCACAGCAGGACAGAGGTTTGGTGTATACACATGGCATCGCTTCATTAAAGCTTAGGCTGATCTACTGTCTTGTAATGATTCATAAGTAATGTTAAATGCTGAGAATATGTCATCACTTTACTTTTTTTTTTACATATTCAAAAATATTTCATGTATTCATTTTATTTCTACTACACTGTTATCATTTAGTCAAATATGAAACCAAGAAGCAGTATACCCTAAAAGCTGTCAAGGAATCTGTCATAACAGCATCATATCGTCATGCAAATCTGTATTTTTTTTTAATGTGCAATAAAATGATTTCTGAAGATATTACTGTGGGTGTGTTGGTTTTTAAGCTGCATCTTTGGTCAGTTCTGCAATCACACAAAAACACATTTTAGAGGTTTGACCAGTATTATTTCATTATTAGCCTCAGTAAAGAACAGAAAACAGTCGTGTTCATTTAATTATAGAGAGTAGAGTTTGTGCTTTTCTTAAGTGTTTTTGCATTTTGAAATGATACTGAAAACCTTAATTCATGGTTTTAGATTCATGATGAGGCAGATGGTACATTTTAAAAAAAAAAAAAACAGGTGAGAGTGGGAACTGGTAACAGTTCAATCAAAACTCAGTGTAACTAAAAACTATGATCACAAATTGCAAAAGCACATTCAAATTGAGATGAATTTAGAAAACAAGAATATACAGTAACTAAACCAACTGCTTCAAAATCTGTTAAATCCTCATTACCTGCTGGTTCCAACTGGTCCTACTGGGACCTTTGTGAAAGTAAACTGGGAGATACTTCCACCTGTGGAGGTGGAGACTGCAACAACTTCTTGAAATTCTGTTTCTATAAAATGTTTGTACCAACACTAGTTACACGACAGCAGAGGTCAAAGGTCAGAGACAGGGTCTGTGAACAGAATAAACTCCCACAAAGCTGGTCTGTTGTTTCTCAGAGGAGGCTGAACTGGGACTGACTCCTGTGAGACTAAAGGATGATCCTCCTGACACCACGAACACATGAAGTCTTTCTGCTGGTGCTGGACACTCACTTTGACAGTGTGTACATATTTGGAAAAACAGTACAACATTTGAATAAGACTTTATATGAAGTGCTTTGTGACCCCTGTCTGCAAAAAGCGATAAATAAATAAAGTTTACTTACTTTATATTCCAGAGGATCACTGTCATCATGGCATTACTGTGCATGTGCACCATGTGTTGGCAGTTGTAATGACTTTTGAAAATGTACTTACTACTATATCAAATTATGGGAGCAGATTTAATTACCCAGCAATTATAACTGTTTGTAACTGTGGGAGCTCAACGGTCAGTCAGTACAACCACCTGAAGAACAATACAGAGGAAAACTATGTCTCCACTGATAAATGACAATAAACAGTAATTACAGAATAACTCAATCAAAACAATGAGACTGGAGTTCACTGGTGAATGAGCCTCCAAACCACCTGTCAATCATTGGAGACCAGAGCTGTCAATCAGACTAACCCCGCCCCTAACTCCTCCCACCACAAGAAGAGTTTACTTTATCTAATGACATCAGAATGACTTGTGGAAAAAATGTTGGGACTGAATTTTTCAGGATTGAAAATGAGGATTTTTGAATTGAAGTCAGTTGAAGCCAGAGTTTGTTGGAGCCAGCATCTAGTGGCTGTTGGTGGTACTGCACTTTGTTGCCCTTCAGTAAATTAGTGCTACAGTGGGGCAACATGGTGGAGCCTCTCAGTAACAAGGCTGTAGGGCTGAGTCTCAGCTGGGGCCTCTCTGTGTGAGTCATGAAGATTTTATAGTTAAAGCCAAAGTAAAACATCTCGTACTATTCATTCATTCATCTTCTGTACCCGCTTCTCCAGTTGGGTTGTGGGGTCTACTGCAGCTTATTCCACCTGGTAACGGGTGAGAGGCGGGGTCCACCCTGGACAGGTCTCCAGCTTCTCAACCATCCACACTTGCATTCATACCTGTGATCAGTTTGAAATAATCAGTTAATCTAATCAGAATGGACTGTGGGAGGAAACCGGGACGCCCAGAGAAAATCCACCATGCACAAGGAGAACATACCAAGTCCCCACAGAAAGGTCCGAGCTGAGAACTGGACCTAGACCCTTCTTGTTGTGCTAACCACTGCACCACCATGCTGCCCCCTGTTGTACTGTAGTATGTCATAAAAACATAACAATGTTGAAATTATTCTCCAGGCCAACTCAGTGGTTTTCAGGACACTGTACCTGTTTCTCTCAGTTTCCAGGACGTCTGGGAAACCTGACATCAGCCTGCTACAGTTTAGGCTGCTGTTAGTTGGACCTAACATCCGCCTGTGATACAGTGGACCATCAGATCTTCCTGTGGTCATTCAGGGTGGTGCCTTAGACTGGTTCAGGTCTTACCTGACAGAGAGAGGTTTTTGTGTCTATATTATGGAGCAGCTCAGTCTGGTGCCTCTCATGTGTGGAGTGCCTCAAGGCTCTATACTTGGCCCTCTGCTCTCCTCCCTGTTTTTACTTCCTCTTGGTTCCATTCTCCAGAAACATGGCATTTCCTTTCATTGTTCATGTCGACGACTGTCAGATTTATATGCCATTAAAACAGAAAAACGCTTAATCTGCAAACTGAGTGCATGACAGAGATCAGTGCATGGATAAGTTTTTTTTTTGCACCTAAATGAAAAGAAGACTGAGGTCATATTGTTTGGGCCTAGCGAGACCTCCAAAGTCCACATCGATCTGGGTCCTTTAAATCAACACTTGACACAGACAGCAACAAACCTGGGTGTAAGACCATGAGACCTTAAACTGGATGCACAGGTTAAATCAGTTCCAGCTGTTTTCACCTGAGACAACTGACCAAAGTTAAGATTGAAAGATTTTCAGAGATTTTAATCAATACTTTAATCACAACTTGTCTAAACTACTGCAATGCACTTTATGTTGGGCTTAGCCAGGCATCACTTTCTAAACTATAGCTGATCCAAAATGCTGCTGCTTGACCTTGAACTGGTACCAAAAACGAGATCATATTATCCTGATCTCAGAGTCAATTCACTGGCTCCCAGTTCGCTTCTGTGTAGAGTTCTGTATAGAGGCCAATGTGGCAGCAGAAAAAAAGTGTAATACCACCAACAACCACTAGAGGCTGACTCCAAAAAACTCTGGCTTCAACTGACTTCAATCCAAAAATCCTCATTTTCAAACCTGAAATATTTAGTCAATACATTTTTTCCACAAATCATTCTGATGTCATTAGATAAAGTCAACTCTTCTTCTCAGAGATCTGGTGGGAGGAGTTAGGGGCAGGGTTAGTCTGATTGACAGCTCTGGTCTCCAATGATTGATGATCAGGTGGTTTGGAGGCTCACTCACTGGTGAACAGTCTCTTACACACTGGACTGAGTCCTCAGGTTCAAGGGTCAGACCCGCCTCCTCACTCCTCCCTTTATATCCAAATAGGGTCACTTCTGGCTCCAAACAATCAACATGGTTAAAATACCAAACTCCTGGATCAGGATGTGAGTCCACAAACCAGGATCGTGTGAGCAGCCTCTGAAGCTCAGGTCAGGACCTGCACCTCATGGATGAACAAACATCTTCAGTGTGTTGACGTCTTGGTTTTGGATAAATTCTTGCATCAGCGTGAACAAACAACACAGGACCACACAAACTTTGTCAAAGTTATTATTGTAGAATACTTTGATGTATTTTTTCTTTCATACAGACAAAAGGTGTTGGACTTAATTCCCATTAAATTCTCTTAGATTTTCCATACAGATTTAGTCTACAGTTTACAGGTGTGTTCTTTCTCATATATATATAGATATTTATTCGCTTAAATAACAGGCAGGTAACTCTTTAATATATTCGATAGTCTTTATGTGTTTTTTTTTCTTTTTTTTGGTCTTTTTTTTTCGTTTCAGCACAGGTAAGGCTGTATTTTCTGTCTGCAGAACAGCACTACGTTTGTGCAAGAAGGGGGGACCATTCCACACACAATATTTACAACAATATGTATAATGAATAATGTAAAACCCTAATCCCTTCACCGTCTGAACATTTGGCAGTAAATACTCGTGGCAGATCTAAGAGAGCAGCCTAAATAGCGCGTGGGACGCACTGCACTTCTGCGGTCTCTAGCTCTGTGTCGGCTCTCCGGTTCTCCCTGGGTTCCTACTTTTGTCCAGTCCATTTAGATCATAATAAGGTACATCTGGATCTCCTGTTCTCTATTTACAGAGTGGTGTCTCTGGTCTTTAGAGACGAGAAGCATCTCCACACCTCTGCACACTTCAGGGCTGTTCAATGGACAGAAAACACAGCCCTCAGAATATGCTCAGGAGAATGTGCAACTGTCTTTTTTCCATCAGTGGGAGCACCGGTGGAGGAAATCAATAATAATCATAATCATAATAATTCATAATAATAATAATCATATTATACAAGTGTTTCCATTTTGTTGTTCCTCTCTTTACAAAAAGCAACAGGAGTAAAAGAAAGAAACATCAAAAATAAAAAACAGAAAACAGTGTAACAGGAACATAGTACCTGTAAATCAAAGATGCACATGTGCACATTTGGGCGATCTGTACAGTAGTGGTGCAGTTGTACAATTTATAATTTTGCTAAATATAATATATTTCTTTTTCACATTATGTTTTGCCTTCTGTGAATCTGTCTCACAACATCATGATGTAACGTGGCTGGACGGATGGACAGAGATGGCTGAACTGGACAGTCAAATTTACACCACTGTTGGATTGATTATTCCCCCCTCCTGTCGTTTGGTGTCTGTTGTATAGCGCAGAAAGCACTGATGATGCCCAGAGGTGCTGAAATAGAACAGTTAACAG
>OOFC01006753.1:3023-15715 GCA_900323345.1 Pseudochromis fuscus
GCTCTTTAATCTCAGGGACCGGGCTCTAAGCAGGAAGCGGTGGGGCACAGAATTAATAGCGGTGGTGGCCGTTGGAGATAAAGCTGCGTTGGGCTGCAGATGGGGCTCGGAGCTGGGGGGAGCTATCGATTGTTACAGGGGATATGTTTTCTACTCCCTGGGAATGTCGGGGAGGCGAAGCCAGGATTGCCTGGCATGTGGTGAGACACACACACAGACACACACACACACACACACACACACAGTGAGATCCCTGAGCTCTGCTGAGGAGTGAGGAAAAAGCAGAAGGGGTAAACGTAAAAATCATCCATCACTGGTAGGTACATTTAGAGAGAGGCCTGTGGAGCTGGGAGTTGCAGCACCCCCTCTGGGGATGGTTTAGTCCATTTCTCAATACAGAGCTGGCCCTTTCCACTTCCCCTCATTTCCTCTGCCACAGGGGGAAATATTTCACCTGTCCTTTTTCTCTCTTTCGCTCTCCCCCCCCTTTTCCCTCCATACCTCCCAATCTCCAGTGCAGCAGAGGAAAAAAAAAAGCACATATCTCTCTCTCAGCACCTGTCCAGCTTCACCCTCTCCTCCTCCTCCTCCTCATCCTCTGCTGTATCATCCCTCTCTCTCTAGGAAGGAAAGCAGTTCATCTGCTCCACCCCCTCCCCTCCTCCCTAATGCCATCATTTGCTGTTGCAGTCCCATGGTGGATGTGAGGGAGAGCAAGGTAGCAGCACATATCAGTTTCACCCCACCCTCTCAGCTCGCTTCCTTTAAAAGACATCATTCCTACGGGGCCGAGCTGCGATAAGCTGCTGTGTGTGCCGGCAGTGCGCACTCTGTCAACACAGGTTGGTGCGGGGACAGACGGCGACGTACATTATCATATAGGCATGTTTGATTTTTTTTTTTGGGGGGGGGGAAACACAGGACTGAGTTTGAGTGTGTGAGTAGGTGGGTGCTGTGTCACCTCGGCGGTGTGTGGGCCAGCTCCTGCTCCGACCTGCCCGCCATGTGGCTAACGAGCTCAGATTAATTACCTGAGCTGAATCCCTGCAATACTCTGAGCAAGATGTGGCGTCTGGCATGACACGGGAGACTGATGCACTGACAGACTTAGTTCACAGCTGCTCCAGCACCCCAGGACAGCTCGTGGAGAAATGAGCCAGGGTAGAGCAGGGACAACTTAAATGCTTAGTGACTTCTTAGTAGTCTTACGTAGCTTATCAGCTGTAGAGATTGGGGGGCAGTAGCAGCTGCTCCTTTCTGTGCTCTGAGAGTCAAAGTTTAGCCATCAAACACTTATTTTCTCAAAAGATTTAGAAAGTATGACAAAGTGGGCTGAGCGTTCAATTCATTTTAAAACCAATCAAAGACTTTCAAAGGATAAACTGTAGTTTCCTGACACGAAGAACAATCAAATGTGAGTCACTGAAAGATATCTCTGATGCTAGGGTGTATCATGTAGCTTTTTCTGTCTTCTAGTTAAGACTTCCTGCAACCTTTCTTTTTATTTCCCCCCCTTTGGCCAATCCCTTCAACCCCAGGCTAAAACCCGAGAATGCTGGTCACATGTAATGTAAGCGTACGTGTTTGTGTGCGCAAATGCACGATTAGCGGCAGCTCTGAATGAACAGTCTGGGTTTGGTATGCACAGAAGCCTCTTGTGTGCCCTGTGACAAGCCCTGGAGCTAAAGTGTTGGAAGGCGAGTGTGTCTTTGTGTGTGTGCGCAAATGTGTTACAAATATCTAGAAGAGACAGACAGTGAGAAAAGCTGAAAATGACTCAAGCATTCAGTCTATGAAATGAAATTTGGAGAAAGGATGCACTGTGTTGGACGAAAACAAAAATATATTTTAAAGAAAGTCTCCCCTCTGGGAATTCTTAAACAGACAAACGGTTGCAATCTGTTACTTTTGGCACGAACCACCGAGAAAAGATTAAAGACTTCCAGAGACAATGATCCGGAGGGTTGAGCCTTGTGGGTATTTACTGAGACCAGAGGCTAAAGGTCAACTCACAAACTGCTGTAGAATTTCCACTTCTTCATGATGGACATTTTTATGTTGCAATTATTTAGGCTTTTACCGCCGTTTGTTTTTTTTTTTTTTGCATGTATGGATCTGCATGGAGACAAAAAGCCCCAGACTTCTGCTCTCATAGCCACAGACGCGACGAAGAAACAAGTTCCTCTTCCTTAAAAAATAAGGACGGCAAAGCTCTGCATGAGAAGCTCACCACAAAGATACATATGAAAAAATTTATTAACTCCGAGGGAACTATCTGGGGAATTTCTTCGGGGCCACTGTGGAATTAAAAAATACTTTTGCTTCCCTCACAATATGTTTGGATTCCTCTGCAATACTTGCCGGGTATTGTGATCCCTTGTGATATTTTTTCCCCTCTGCTGGTGCATACACAATGCTGAGCCCAGCTCTCAGAAGTGCTGTTCTTTGATGGCCTGTTGATATATGAAACTCACACCTGTGCAGCCTTATCCAACTCATCCTGGGGTATTACAGATATGATATTTAAGGCCCCAGGTGATTATGAAAACTCCAGCTTATTAGAAGGCGTCTCTGTGTGGGCATGTACAGACTGTAATAGACTGACATTTCCCTCGCTCTCCCCTCCGCTGTACTGCAGCTGTCTGGGTGAGAAAAACAGCAATAATATTCATGTTTATTTATAGATAAGCCATTAAAGCTGAAGTGATATGAAGATAAGAAAATGGATATGCTTTTCAGAGAGAAGATGACTCAGACATCATATTTACAGGCTGATAGCAAAGTTTGTGTCTCACTTGAGCGTGTTAACCTGGAGCTAACCTGAATACACTTTAACATAACGCTGCGTTTATATGCTTATATTTAATGTTTGGCTGAGGTTAAACAGCAAAGACCGCTGCTCCAGTCATTTTTCACTCTCAGTAGCAAAGTGTGGATTTAATAACAAAATGTTTTCAGGGTCTCTATCATGTGGACGGTGGCTCGCTCATGAATGGAGCTTTTGTTCCTCTTTTTCTTCTATGACAAAGGTCAAAATGTCTGCAGCACCATGTTTATGTTGAACGTATATACTGAAAGCCACTTAAATTTTTGAGTGTAGTTTGTATATTTTTAAAAGAAAACACACACCAAAGCCATTAGTGCAGCATGTTAGTCTCATTTTTTCTTATCTTATTAAGTTCAAAGTGTACTGGTAGCATGTTACAAACTGCAAAGCAGATTAAAGATATTGTTTAGCATAGTTCGGGAGCTGTTTATGCAAAGCCAAGCTAATCGTCTCCTGGCTTTAGTTTTGTGTTTAGATCTTCTCATGTGTAGTATTTTCATAGATTATTCATGTTGTTTGACTTACAAATTCAACTATATTTCTGTGCAAAGCCTAGAAAATGTGACGACACTGTGTAGGAAGAAAATAACCAAGGCTTGTATCAGGAAAATATCACAAAATTTTGTTGGGAAATTCCCCTTTCCAGTCGTTGGCCTGCGTCCCTGAGATTCAGCACCGAATGTTTGATTCAGTGTGTAACTCCCCCCCTCTGTCCTGCACTGCAAATACTTCAAGCTGTACCGCTCTATACATTAGTATTCTCGGCTTGCACACTGCACCATTATAATTCTTACTCTCGGCTGTTTTGGGCATCTGAAATCTAGAAACTTAAACTAATTCCTCTCATGCACTTACTACAAGTCACCCTGGATAAGAGCATCAGATAAATGCTTGAAATGTAAATGAGTCACTTAATGGGCATAATTTAATTTAGGATCGGCTCAGTGTTGTGGAAATGAACTGAAGTGACTGCAACAGTGGAAACATACTGTAAAATACTGTGTTTGCATCGACACTATTCTCTTCTGCAACTTTCTCTCCTAAATTGGATTAAGAAGAAATTTAGGGTTGAGAGATGACCTCAAACAGCCCGAAAGGTTTATTTTGGAGAGTGTAGCAGCAACAAGGAAACTCACAGTGAGAACAATGTTGGAGCGAAAATCCCCAAAGCATGTGGCAAAAGTGAAGCCGGCACGCCTGAGTCTCACAAGGCTCGGTTTGCCTTCTCCCCTTAAAAATCTTTACTTCACATCCCAGCAGCTTACATAGACGGATTACTAAGCACACACACACATGCAGACACACACACACTACACCATATTGCACACACACACACTAGTCGTGAGACTGGTTTAGTGCAAGTCACATTTTTCCTGAGGCCTGCGTGTGTTTGTGCGACTGTGTATGTGTGTGTAACTGTGGAGTAATATGTAATTTCTCTGCTGTGGAGGCAGCAGGAGCCAGAAGCCGAGCAGAGCGGAGCAGTGAGTTCGAGAGTGTGAGAGCCTCGGTGGTTATGTACAGTGCATGGAACTGTATAAAAAGTATTTGCATATCCATGCCAAGCAAAAAGTTTCCATTCAGTGCATCTTTAACATGCAAAACCAAGAGAGAGCTAAGTCACAAGTACACTGATGACCCATCAAACACGGTATGTTAATGCACATACCCCAATAATCATGTGTTATGTCAGAAAATATGTTTATTTTGTGTTTAAAAAGTTGTGTGTATTGTTGATTTTTGCCCTGGAGCAGCAGTAAAGGTGTGTTACAGATTCAAAACTGGCTAAAACTCTCCATATAAAATATCATTTCAAATTCCTCCTGCTAAACTGTAAAACATGAGTCTGGTTCACAGTGAGCTCAAGCAGACCTGGATACTAGATTACATTATAACACCTCATTTATCCCAGTGGAAGTTGCTGAGTTCCCGAGTTTCCTCCAGGAAGTCTGCAGATGTTCTGGACACTTCCCCCAAATTTGGACTTCCTGAAATAATCCTGCAACTGTTGTTTCCAAGTGTTGCGGCGTTGAAAATATTTCAAATTCTGTCATTTTGATGAGGTTGTAACACTGAGGAGGATTTATACATCACTCCACAGCTGGTCCTTTTTTACTGATTGTGCTTTTCGGGTCATGTTTGGCATCATGGGGCTTTGATTCGGTGGTGTGACACTAAATTAATAATGTTTTCTGAACTATCAACAGGTAGCGTCACACAGCTAGCCAAACTCCAGCTTAACCCTGCAACACCTGAGCCTCCACATATCCACCTGCACTTTTTATGCTTATTTTGATTTCAAATTTAACAAGCAAAAACTAGCATTCATGTGCAGTTGCACTGTTTTTGTTCACTAAATCTCTAAAATAAAAATCTGTTTTTGTGTTTTTCTGCCATTCTTGTTTCATCGTCACTGTCATCACTCTCTTACAACACGTATAGTAAATCAGCTGTTTTGTCGGCTAGTGAAATTACCGTAATGACACCATCTTTACTGTAAACTGCAACATCTCAGCTCTCTGAACCATTTTTCTGATTGCGCAAACTGTGACATAATTACGGTAATCCAAAGACGCATGTGCAGACCTGTCGCCGACGACACGCTCAGAATTAAAGGGATAATGCTGCGTAGGCTAATTATCTCAAGACACCTTCTTACTCTGAATAGGTGACTGGGTGACCTCTATTTTAGAAGATTTCACATTATAACATTAACTACCCATGTCTGTAGTGTTACACTGTACCCATGCAATGATATTGTATAGAAAAATGAACAACTTTCTCTCTTACACTGCC
The DNA here is from genome assembly GCA_900323345.1 of Pseudochromis fuscus. Lineage (NCBI taxonomy): Eukaryota > Metazoa > Chordata > Actinopteri > Pseudochromidae > Pseudochromis > Pseudochromis fuscus. Next base: position 8,647 of record OOFC01006753.1, read on the forward strand.
CGAAAAGTGTTTTAATATCCAGTTTTACGTGCAGTGATTTCACATTTTCTTTATTTAACTTGTCAGTTGTGAGTATTAGACTGTCTCTATCAACATTAAACCCCCAGTGTGTTACCCTGCTGTCTGTCTGTGGTGTAAAAAGCTTCTCAGAGGTCACCTGAATCGGACCAGGGTCAGACGTGGTCCCGACTGCGGATAAGAAAACGCTCTCGTTACAATCAGAGGTTTACAACTCAATACAATCACCCACAGCACAACAATGAAACACTCAGCTAATGACAAACTGTGGTTGGTGACTACAGTGAAATCATATATGTCCACTTAACTCCTCCTCTGCGTGAACCCTGAGAATTTCCAGATGACAACAGGAATCTAAATCATACAGCTCATATACAGTATATTAGGGCTGTATCTCTGAGGAGCATGAAAGCCCTTTAACAGACCATGAGAGACACTGGCAACTCTCCCACTGTGTCTCTTCACCTCCTTCTCTCTCTTATAGTGGCCTCTTATTTTCCCCTCTGAATAAACCCCAGAACTTTACATCTCCAGCTTTCAATGGGGCCCATCAGGCGATTTCTGAGCCATATCTCACAAGGGCATGAAAAAAAAGCCTGATTCCCCCCCCCCCCAAACACACACACACTCTCCTCCTCGCACACCTCCCTGTTCAGCCATGAAATGACACCCCTATTTAATCAATTGTGAATCATGAAATTTTGCACAAGAGACCCCTTTTCTTTGCACTTGACAGTGATTGAACTGCACAGCCATGCAATTCCATTCACCACGGCGATGAGAAGAAAAGCAAGCGGGGGAGGGGCAGTGTGTGTGTGTGTGTGTGTGTGAGATGAAGGCAATTTCCCTGTGACATCATGGGCCCCCGCTGAATGGCATCGCAACACAGGGTCCCTTCTATGCATCGAGGCCACGTGGTCGGGTGGCACAGTGGGATCCTACAGCCCAACTATAGGGGTGTAAAAAGGATGTGTGTGTGAGTGTGTGTGTGTGCCAAAGTGAAGGGCCCTTCACAAACATTTTACATAGGCCCCTAACAGACCAGGGGATAAAAATAACAGAGAAAAAAAGGATTAAAGAGGGTGATGAGAGGGGGAGATTACAAGAAGAGGAGGATGGAGGAGACATACAGAGAAAAAGTTTTTTTTAAAGTGTGAATAAGGGGGTTTGGGAGGAGGAGCGTCGCCTTTCTTTCTTTCTTCTACATGAATACGCCGGTGGGAGCGACATGTGAGCGTATGATGTAAGGTCTGTGGTGAGTGTGTCGGGAACATAGCTGGGATACCGGGCATCTGTGCGACATAGCGGTGACACAGCGTGACCACAGCGTGACCCCGACGCAGAGGTCAGAGGCTTTATGCCGTGTCATATGCAAGATTTGTTCAGCACTGTGTCATTAGAGAACAAAAAAAAAAACAGAAAAAAAAAGTTGAGTCCGAGTCACTCTAGTGTCTGTGTTTGGGTGCCACATGCTAATGATGTGTAAATATATCCCTGTCGTGCATTATGGTTTCACTTCCACAGAGAAGTCACACACTCTGAGAGGCCTCAGTTTGTCCAGGAGTGTGTTATTTTGTAACACAAAAAATGTTACAATGAAACCATTTTCTATTTGGTGATCTCAGGCATTAAAAGACGACAAAACAAATAACGACCGAGGCCACACAACCCTCTACATCTGTTGAAATTACAATCATATCAATCAATTGAATGTTTTTGACCAAAATGTTGTATTTTCTTTCTTCTCTTTTGTGCTGATTATTTACACTGGTTGTGATAGATTGAATTATATGATGATAAAGGGGTAGGAGTAGATACGTTTATTAACTTCCTCCTACACCCTTTCCAACAGGATGTGATTACTTACGTTGATACAGAATTGTCTAACTTGTTGTCACCTTGATTTCTGCCTGAAGTACTTTGTATACCGTATTTTCAGGACCATTGAGCGTTCCTGTCTATAAGCCGCTATTGAATTTATTCGAACAGTTTCATGTGGTCCACTCTGACCGGGTCTGAGTTGACGAGGCTAAATGCATCGGCGGCACGGCGCTTGCTAGCTTGTAAAAAGCTAACGAGCTTCGTGCCGCCAGTGTTTAAGTTCAAATCGTCGGAAACAAGTAGCGGCTTATAGTCTGGAAAATACGGTATTTTATTTATTTTCTTTTAACTTATTCAAATAAATAAATAAAATCTTGAACAGCTGACTTCAAGTCTTTACCAAGTGAATTTTCACCTGGTGTTACTCGTACAAATATTCCTGCTGGAGTGATTGTGGAGATTTTAGCACAGGTGACTATAATCAATAGGAATACTCCTTCTGGAAACCACAATGGATGTCACTTCCCCCACCACCAAACTAAGACATCATTAATATTGCTGGACTATGAAAGTCCCAGAAACGGCAAAAACGGCCAAAGATGGCGACAATAAGCTCGTCCTTCATTTCTGCTCCTCAGGCATCTCAATGCTGATTGGTTTTCACAATACTTTAAATTATATTCCACACTCTTCTATTCTGTTGATGAAAACCACCAGAAAAATGCTCAAAATAATTTAAGGTTCAAACATCTACAAAAGGAGCTGTTCAAATATTCATCCGACTGATAAAGCTGAAACTTCTCCTGCAGTTCAGAGCCTCTCTTTCACTTTGCTGTATTTCCTCATACATCCCTGGTGCTGTGAATGTGAATGTAAATCCCATGTTTTCATTATGTTGTGATTTTCTGCTTGGTGGATGATTCAGATGCACAGCATGCATCTCGACATGGGTTCAAATGAGGCTTGCAGCTCGTCACACGTTACCCCCCCTCCACCTCACCGCCGCTGCCGCCGCCGCCTCTCTCATCTGTATTCACTGTCAAGAAGAATCCAACTATGGACAGAAACAAGCACCTGACTTTATCAGGACCAGACAATAACACAAGGCTTTTTATTGGAAACACAGTTTTCCAAATGACATAAATTGTCAGCGACCTGTCAGCGACTCTAACAATACAAAGAAGAGGCGTACTGTGCACAGAAGTTAGGACCCTATCTGCTGTTTATACAAGCAGAGGAAATGAATTTCAGTGCACTGATAGACTTACAGTGGGGTGGAGGAGATGATGAAACGATGGGGAGGAGGCACAGTGTTAATCACCTGGAAGCTGTGAGGCCGGCTGCACAGACAGCTGCAGGATGCTAGCAACACTCGGGAAGGAGTTACAGTTAAAGGAGTGTGTTGAAAAGAGAAACGTTTAAGATTAGATGACACACCGATAGCCAGGGCTAAAGGGGCGCAAACGATATGTGAGTTTCTGTGATGAGAGAGCTGAGAGCTCAGGGCGGATGGTTCAATCATCAAAGCGGCTGAGCTCTCTGTACGTACACGGCTTCATGCTCACAGATGAATGTATCTTTCTTCAAATGCCAATCACTAATATCTTGAATAGGAGACACGCGGTTACATAAAACACCTAAATTGATATTTTCTGTTGGAGCCGACCAAAAGGATTGTGATTTTTGTGTCAAACGTTATGTTTAAAACAAACTATACTTTGTACAAAATGGCATCTTCTCACATCTAAAGGTGGTTATGATGTCACATAAAATGGGGATAATGGTGCGAGATGTTGGACAGACTCTTCCAGTTTTGGAAAAAGCTGCAAAAATTGTTGTCCACAATGTTTCAGACATTTTTTTGAGAATGAGACGAGAACTTTGCTGCAGGATATTGATACAGTTCAGTTTGTGGGTAACTTAAAGGAGGAGGAGGCAGTGTGGAGCATCGAGGGATCGATCTACTTGGCAAAGTTGAAGTCCTTCTCATTACAAAATAAAAGTCTATTCCATGTTTTCATCTTTCAGACTACGTATCATTAATGCTGGTGTGTAGTAAGTCCAATACACACACTGCAATAAAATACAAAAAGTAAAGAAACCTTCATTTTCCATTAGTTACAAAAATACTGGAAAATAACAGCTAACCAATAAAACATTTTTGGGCCTCTTAATATTCAAAGAGAAATAATTATGCCTGATGACAAAGCATTTATTACATAATTGTGAAATTTGCCATAATAATAATAAAATCTATCATAAGCAATAAGATAAACAAATGTATAAAATTCCAGAACAAATGCTACAATTAGGGCTGTATACAATGCTACAATACAAAATGCTAAATACAGAACATAATTAAATTTGAATTAATCAGTTTCATCAATTAAACAAAAAAATAAATATTTGAAAAATTTGTGAATGTACAACAGAAATTTTGCGATTATTCACATTCACAAGTTTTTTGTGTTATTTCACGTTAGACATTCACAGTCAAATTCTGAAAAGAAAAGCACAAATTTGCAAAATTAATCAAAAAAATTCAGATTTTTTTAGTGCAAAAAGAGGATCACAACAAACCAGGTTGTGCAGATGCATGTGAGACTTGTATCTGTGATAATAACTGATGCATATCAACCTATGTTACTGTGAAACTCTTGGTAAATATGCCTCATACTTTATCATCAGTTTATGTGCTTATCATTTCTATAGTAAATCAATCTGCCTGGAAAATATGAGAACACACAGAAAAATGATCATAATTCAAATTACAGGACATGTTTGCAATTTTTGCTTTGAAATGACTGAAATCACTGTTTAATGGATTAACAGAGCGATGGCTCCAGCTCTAACTCACGTCCACAAATGTATGTAGCACGAGAATTCATATGTAATTGAATTATTCACTTTCAATCAATGGCGGCCTGCTTCATTTATCTGTTTACTCTTCAGCCTTTAACATTTCTTTGAACACGCCATGTGTGTTAGACTGTTCCTGATTTGTGTGTGAGATGCCAATCACTGATTTTATCTGGATTAACATCAACCTGGTAATAACATTTCTTAATTCAAACTATTATTAAATAAAACAAACTGAATTTATCTGAGGACTAGCACTGACCCACTGATCGCTGTTTGCCTGGCAGTGTGTTACAGTGTGAGTCCAGACACCTCGAAGGCTCCAGTTATTTCTAGAGAGGATGTTTTGAGTCTGGTCAAAATCTCATAATGACTCCTTGTCTGTCAGACACAAAAAACAAAACCCCGGGTCTGCGTTGAGAGAAATAAGCAGCGTGAGGAAGGAGTTGTTGGTCGGGTGTCGGCTCGGAGAGTCGGGGGTGAAAAATCTGTCAGGGTGCAGCACAAATGCTTACTGAAGCAGAAATATTCGAAAAATTACTTTTTCAAAAGTGTGAATGGTTGAGTTGTTGCATTTCCATTCGCTTAATGCATTCTGCATGCTGAGCAGTTAAACATTTGTCTTGAATATAATTTTCCAAATGATTATAATCAATTCATTTGGAAGTCACATCATGTGGTCAGATTTGCATTTGCACAACAAATGCACCCAACTAATGACTTTTCTCCCAACAGCTGTGATACAGTGAGACACACGGACACTGTGGAGGACGCTCCCACCACAAAATGAGAAAAGCAAAATAACAATCCACTGTTTTGAAGGGATGGGGTTGATAACTTTCTAAAAAATCACAGAAGTCCACAGAGTTATCTGTCTAATGCAATGACAGGGAGATAAAGATCAGAGGAAAACAGGGAGAGCACTTGGACGGGGGAAAAAAGTGAAGGTGAGGAGTTAAGCACCTAAGCTAGCAATAACGAGAGCACAGATGGCAGATACGATCTTTTGGTCTGACACCCGGATCATTAAAACTTCCAGATGATTGAAGGCTCCACTGTCCAGCGCAGAGGATCCTGAGGCTGAAAGGAGATTTCAGACCTTAAGCCGTTTTCGTAGTTTTAAGAACCTCAAATGGATCCAAGGAAGAAAAAAAAAAAAAAAAAATCAACAATCCAACAATAACACTTCCTGAGCGAAAACTTTGTCCACAGGATTTGAAAGAGTCTTTAGCCCTTTGTGGCTGAATTAGTTTTTGAACTGTTTCCACATCCTCTGATCACTGTCGGTCTAAAACAGAAGATGTCTGTGGTTTAAGTCACTTGTTGATGATTTGGACACTGGTCCATCACTGGACTGAATCTGGTGCTGTTAGATTCACAGCCACTGCACTACATACCTGGGTCAATATTAGACTAACTACATGCTGGGCTGATTTATCTCACTAAGTTGGGCAGTTTTTCAGCCTCTCTTTGATTTCACTCAGCGTTTTGATGTCTTTACACAACATTTTCTTGTTTGGCTCTTGATGGATGGGCATAAAAACAACAAAATGTTGAGTAAAAAACAAAAAACTGGGGGAGAAATAATAAAATATTGGGTAAAAACAACGAAATTTGGGGGTAAAAACAACAAGACAGCCAGTTTATTGAGTTACATCAACCCAACGTGTAGTTAGTCCAATACTGACCCAGTTCTCAGTGTCAGCTGATGAGTTGCTGGTCCATCAAATAGTTACTGAGACTCAAAACCACAACAAGGATCTTCATCGTATCCATCGTAGTAAATTATGTTGGAGCAGTCTTGCAATCTGTGTGATTTTAGTCATATTTTTGTGAACTTTTCTGGTTGATTGAATGGTTGGTCATCCTCCTCTGTTCAGTATCAGAGCAGCTTTACCTTTCTCCTCTGTCCTGTATCAGCCGATCATGACTCTAATTTATCTGGCAGCCAACAAGTGGCTTTTTACTGATGCTAAACCCTGACTGGACAAAGTGGATTGCCTTCAATACCCAGAGGGTCACAGGCTAATTTTCAAGCTCTCCTGTCCTCTTTTTGTATGGTTACCTACATCCAACACAACAATATGCCTTTAAACACCATTCACAGGCACACCTACCACATCTACATCTGCACTACAGAGGCTGCTGAGCCACCGCTAAGGTGTTGAAGAACAAGTATAATGCTTCTCTTCTCATTGTTGACTCTCCAATACTAATCCCACTTTAAAACAGCATGGAGCCTCTGCACAATCCCACCAAACCTTTCAAACTCCACATCAAAAGCCATTTGTTGCCAGCAGGGCTGCCTGACCAGGGCCACACCCGAAACAAGTCGCAACACAATCTGGTCAAATTACAATGTTCATCCCCA
>OOFC01006753.1:17830-31092 GCA_900323345.1 Pseudochromis fuscus
CCATCCATCTTCAATAAGTGCTTTATCCTGTACAGCAGGGCTCTGCAACCCTGGTCCTCGAGGGTCGCTATCCTGCATGTTTTAGATGATTCAACTCATCATCAAGCTGCAGAAGCCTGATAACGATCCTGATCATTTGAATCAGGTGTGTTGAAAGAGGGAAACATCTAAAACATGCAGGATTATGGCCCTCGAGGACCAGCAGAGCCCTGCTGTACAAGGTCACAAGAGGGGGGCTGGGGTCTATCCCAGCTGGTGATGGGCAAGAGGCAGGACAAGCACGGTGTAGACCGGGGGTACTCAATCCTGGTCCTTGACGGCCACTGTCATGCATGTTTAATCATCAAGCATCATTATCAAGCTCTGCAGAAGCCTGATAATGATCCTGGTCATTTGAATCAGGTGTGTAGCAAGAGGGACACATCTAAAACATGCAGGACAGCGGCCCTCGAGGACCAGGATTGAGTACCTCTGGTGTAGGCCAGTGGTGTCAAACTTGTGCCATGACCCTGCAGGTTTTCTTTCCAACCACCTCTCCAGCAGCGGATCTCACTGATGAGCTCAAAATGAAGGAGGTGTTGATCATTAACATCATCTGCTTTAGTGACTGGCTGGAAAGAAAACCTGCAGGGTCTCGGCCTCCATGGCAGGAATTTGACACCGCCAGTCCACCGCAGGTCAACACACAGACCCTGTTAACACCTGGTTTTGTGATGCATCTCGGGTGATTGGATCACAAGTGGACAGCTCTAAAAAATAAGTGTGAATGACCACCAAGACACATGGAGATCCGATCACTCACACCACATGGGGAGGTGGGTCTGGGACACAGGTGACCACATATATTTTGTAGTGTAAACACTCATGCGTCCTAATCAAACAAAGACAAAATATGTGATCAGTGGAGAAGTCAAAGTCCTGCCCTGCACTCATAGAGACACCTTAACACAAGTGGTCACCAGGACAGCTTGGAGACGCATGTTAAACACAGGTGCACGGATGTGTCTCGGCTGTCCACTTGTGATCCAGTCGTCCAAGATGTATTTTAATACCAAGTGTAAACAGGGTCACAGAGACACAACAACCAAACACACTCATATTCACACCCACGGCCAATTCAGAACAACACATGAACTGTGGCTGAGTAAACCCACGCAGAGGTCCACGCAGCCAAGGTTTCAACCTGAGGCGACACTGCTCACCACTGCACCGCCGCGCTCCACTGAAGCTAATATGATTTGGCCAAATCTAATCTCTCTTTGTATTTTCCTTGCTGAGCCTTGGTGGGTGGGTGGAGGAGGAGGAGGGGGTATTTTCTACTCATCACATGTTGGATTGCTGACAGGACAGAGACACCCACTTTATTTGGTAAATGCCGTCTTCAGACCACACGATATTTATCAGTGTGACATCGTCAGGGTCAGGACAATATGGTCTGTCAGTTCTTTCCCTTCACCGTGTTGTGTGCGGACGAGCACTCGTGTCCTCCTGTTTACCGACACGCTGACGTTTGATTGTCGTTCACCACGACATGCTCCACGGGACGCAACAATCAATCCTTCCCAACGTGGATAACGACGGGTGGATGGGAACTAACCAGCTGAGGCCACAGCAGTCAGTCAGACAGTCAGACACTCCCCCCCCTACACCACCCTCCACTACCACACCCCACCCTGTGAGGTGCCATGTTTATCCCTCAGCTTCCCCCCCTCTCTTTCTCCCTTTCAGACTCACACACACCAGCAGATGAGCTGCTTCACACTGAAATCTGCTGTTTATTACAGGCGTGACAGCTTAAGTGGAGTGTAGCCCCACAGCCATTGTAACACTATCACCAATAACCACCAGCCCAGACCTGCTCCTGCATAGCGCTGCACAGGAGAGCAGAGCACCACACACACACACACACACACACACACACCTGCCAGTCCACAGAAGATTTAAGGTTAGGATAAGTAACGATGACAGAAATTATGTAATGCCTCCCTCCAGCTGACGTGAAGTTTTAGGAGGAATTGAGAGAGAGAAAAAAAAAACTACTCCGTTGCAAACATCTCCCGTTAGATTGAAACAAATGACCTGCTGCTGTTGTTGTTGCCGAGTGCAGCGGCGAAGTAGACGGCATCTGAACAAACACTGCACGCCTGGATTACACAGCGCAGGTCTGAGTGCTGGAGTGTGGCAGGCAAGTGTTGGGGGAGGTAATTCACTTTCATTTCAGCTCGCTCGAAAATGTAAACTGAAACTACTTTTCATTTGCACACGATTACTGCCCAATAGATTATATATTACATCCTTTTCAGCGCAGAAGTTTTTCATTGTTAAAACTTTGATGGGATCCAACTTCCACAATTGATTGCAATTGTAAGTAAAGTGAGTGTTCATTGCACAAACAGTGTGTGAGGGAGTAATGTTGTCAAAGCACGTGGAAAAAAAACGCTGTGGCTGTGCAAATCGATAACGACTGTGAAGCCTCAGCATCGAGATGCTGCACCAGACTCGATCTCTTCTTTTTTTTTTTTTTTTTCTTTTCCCACCCACTGCTGAAATTCATGCATGCCACATGGTGTTATTTCCATGGATCACTTCAAAGGAAACTAGAATCAAAGATCTTGTACTTTACGGAAGCACAGTGGCATCAGACGCTCACTGATACTTGCCTTTTTCATCTTTGTTCCACGGAGTCCTCTTATCTGTCTCTTGTCAACATGTCACTTAGTCATCCTTAACTAACACCAATCTTGGTACCAGCTGTCCTTTCTTCCCTCTCTTCTCCCCCCACCTCCCCGGCTGCATCTCATTGTTCATCTCATCTCCGCGTTGACAATCGACACATTACCATCCCTGTCATCTGCTCTAATACACGCTACATGCAGTCCGACAGCATCCGTATGGTCCCATCCTGTCCAGCACGGTGTAAAAAAAAAAAAAATGTCGGCCCCATATGGAGCCTTTCCCCCCCCACGGGAGGTGAACGTATCTGGGACGGCTGGTGGAGAGTCGGCGAGGATGCTAGCAAGATAATGCTAATAGACTTTCTTTGCTGCTGCTGTACAGTACTGATGTGGAAACTTAAGCTGCTTAAACTGCAAGGTGGGACTGTTATGTTAAAGCTCTGTGGCTGGTTGTCACCTTCTTTCTTCTTCTTGTCAGATTTTCATTTTCATTTCACACTTTCCTCGGGACGTTTGAAGAACAGGCGTGTCACACCAGTTACAGCCTTTTTTCTGGTCTAAACTTGCAGCACCATTCATTTCCTTTTCTGTTTCAATATGTCACTGGCAAACCGTCTCCGTGCGCTCAGATGGTTCATAATAGGAAAACACCGACTCCTTATGTTGTCATTACAGACCAATGTTCCCATGCAGCGGCGATAAAAGAAAAGAAGAGCAGAAATCAGACAGTATTCGAGCTCGCGCCTCTTAATCTCTCCTCCTCCTCCGGCTCAGCCTAACTGACATTTTCTTAATTTATTCCTCTCAGGATTCCAACATTTTAATTAGGTCACTCCAAATCTCCTCCCACGCAGCGTTATTCCGAAAAACTTTTTTATTTCATCATGTTTGTCATTTGCCTCCTTCGTCTCTGATTCTCTCTCTTTTCCTTTCTTTCCTGCACTTGTCAGTTTTGCTCAGTGGGTTATCGCACTAATGATGCACGGTGGTTTTCCCACCAAATCCTCCTGCTGCAAAAAAAGTAAATTCAGCGGAGGTAAATACATAATTGAATCGTCGAAATAAATAAATGAGTAGGTTTAAATTAAGAAATATCTTTTCAGTGTCTCTGTGGCAGGAGAAAATTGGAGGAAGTGCACTCATAACTGGATGGCTGGTGTCTGTACTGTGTCTGTGTGCATATATTTTTCATATAGGTTATTGTCAACAGTATACGTGGGTGTAAGATCATATTTTGTCTTCTTGAGACCTTATACAAAGTTTCTATGGCTTACAGCATTCTGCACTCCTATATGTGTGTGTGTGTTTACTGTGTTTTCTGTTAAGAGAAAAAAATATGTATAATCTGTAAGTTGTTCCCTCGTTGTGCCACGAGTTCTGGCTTATCTCCAGCCTCGGTGGAAACAAGAGGAAATTACTTTTCTGCAAAGCATCTGACAAGGCAAAAGCCTTTCCACGTTTTCCATTGGCGCAGCAGGACATGCACCGCCACTTAAGTGCTTTGCTGAAGGGGGCTAACACACACACACAACCGAGGTGGTGCCTTTCTGGTTGCAATTCTCTTTTATGATCCCTCGGTGGGTGTTCTGACACGGCACACTGACGGTCGGCTGTGGGGCCATGTCGGATCAAACATCTTAGGGCGATCGTCACCTATGATGATGATGTTTTTCTGGGGCAGGAGCCACAGACTGTTTACAGGATGGATGATGCCAACGTGACATCACCTGGTGGTTTTCTGGATTCTCGTTTGATGTCGCCATGTTGGTTGTTTGGAGCCAGAAGTGACCATATATGGATATGAAGGGAGGAGTGGGGAGGTGGGTCTGAGTCTTGAACCAGAGGACACATGACTAGACATGTTGATGATATGATTTTCTGTTATACTGAAGTCAAGCTGAATGTGTGGTCTGTGTGAAGGTTAGATGCAGGTTTTAGGTTGCTCCTGTAAGTTTCTGTATGTGGACTGACCAGGACTAGATTGTTCACTTGTATGTCTATGTTTAGGAGGAAGATGAGTCTTTGAGTATGTCAAATATAAAGAGGAAAGAGTCTAACAGGGTAAAGGAGCTGTCCCCAACTTTCTCAGATGTGTACCCTATATGTGGTGCAGCTCTGACCCGAATCCATAATAAATGTACATGAAGCACCAACAAGATGATTCTTCATCTCTCATAACCTTCACCAGGAGAAACTCCCATTCATACTTACACATGTCGATCAAACTAACCACACCCCTAAAAATTCCTCTATTTGAAGCCTGATATCGACTTATTGACAAAGTTTTTTTGTTTGTTTCATGGACCACCAGATCACTGATAAGTAGAGATGGGGATCGTTAGGATTTTTATAAATCCGATTCTCATTTCAGTTCTACTTATCGATTCCTGTTCCCCTAACGATTCCTTGGTTCGATTCCAAAAACAAAAAAACAGGAAGCCAAATCTATATTTAACATATTAATTTCCCAGACGTGTTGCATTTTCCACATTGGCCGCTCTCTCTACTAAAATTAATCCTTTTTGTCTGTTTTGTTTTACATCACCCCTTTTCCACCGAACAAGAATGGATGCTAGTTCCGGGCTAGTGGTTAGTTGGTTTGGATCCCGTTTCTCCTATGAACCGGTTTGCTTTTCCACTGGCAAGGAGCCAAGTTGGGGCCACGTCATGTAAAAGGTCAGTACGTCACTGCATAGGTAGCCGGTTCACAACAACCGGCTGCTAACAAGCTAGCCGCTGTTAACAAACTACTGTTACCCTGTTACTATCAGTCCATGAAAAAAATGTTTTTTTCAGCAGATACTCTAGTTACAACATGATTGAGTTAACAGTGGAAGAGGGGTAACTTTCGACTGCTTTCCATTTCCTGTTTCCATTTGCCGTCACGTGACTTGTTAGATACGTAACAGACAGGTCCTGGCAGATATATAAAGTCCGTTTGCAGCTGTTGTGTAAAATGAGTGCATCTAGGAACGAAATTATTATTTTTTTTTTATGGGTACCTGGTACTCACTAAATTTAATTTGGTTCCTACTTGGGATTTCGGTACCCAACCCTATTCAATATACAGTCTGTTTATCACGGTGTTTACCAGTCCCAAAAAGTTTCAACTTGCTTTTTTAAGGTGTGCTTTGAATCAGCGTCACGTTGCAGCTTCTTTTCAGTTTCACTCTCTGGTCTGACTGCGTGACATTTGCATTCAGAATTTACTGATACTTTTTCAAGAAAAGTTTGATCTTTGTCTGCTGCTGGGGTTGAATTTACTTTTTTCTCCTCAGAAATAAACAGAATATGTAATTTCCCCAGGAGAGGCAAACCTTGCACTGAGATTATTTACAGCATGTTCACTCCAAAATGTCAAATATTCGATATGCCCAACCATGACAGTGTGAAGTATCCTTCAAGTACATTAATAGTTAAATACAGATTAACACAGACACAGGAGGATGAAGAAATGAATGATCAGTGGTTGAACTTTAAATATGAGGAGTAAACTGCTCCTGATGGGGAAACAGGAAACTACCACGATTTAAGGATTCTTATCCCTATAAGTGGTGAGACTTATATTATTCATAAGATAACCTTGTGGTATTGATTTTTGGAGTATTGATTTTTAGACCTTCATGCTATTGATTTCAAACATAGCTCGTCTGGTGCTGCAAGCAGAAGGTGCCTTGACGCTAGTTCCTGTTGTAATACAGCAAATGTCACAGTGTTTCTTCAAAAACAAGATGAGATGATCTGAGTTGCAGCAGGTTTTGGATGGAAAGTTGTTTTTTTTATTTAAATTGTTGTTACACGAACTAGAAATGTTTCAAACAGGAGCTGGAGTTGGGATAATGTGTTACAGTAGAGTTACAGTTTGTCCTGTCTGGCTTGGCAAGCCAGACAGGTCCAATCAAGTGGTTTGTTGCCTCGGCTCAAGAAAGAAAAATAAATAAGTAAAAAATCCATGTGAAACTAAACTGAGTTGGAGTCAACATGTAGCTTTGAATGGAAGAAGCAGAAAGGTGAAGGTTTCAATAACCTCTTCATCACTTCATCACATGGTTTCCAGATATTTCAGGTTTTTTTTTTCCACCTTCATTCAGTCATTGGAGGAAACAACAGCCCACCTGAAAATTTTTATTTATTTTATTTGACATTCATTCAACCAGGTGAAACATTTGAGAACCAGCTCTCATTCATGAAATTGACTGATCTCTTTGATGCCGCTCTATAGACGTAATGCTAAATAAATCAATGATAAGGGCAGCTTTAAATCAGGTGTGTGCTGAATCTAAATTATACATAAACCTGTTTTTTTTACACCTTGGATCAAAAGCTACACAGCTAAAAAAAACTTTAGACATTCAGTAATGTAAAAAAAAAAACCCACTGTAAAATAAAACAAACAAACCAGTTATTTACAATTGCCATTTAAAAAAATAGTTTTACATGAAATCGTGGGTAATTTTTTCTTTTTTTTGTTTAAGGAAGGATATTTAAACATGTAAAAAACTAAACAAAATTAATTTATTTCAAGTTTTTGTTGTGGAAACTTATTTATACAAGATATGCCAACAGATCATGCTTCATGCTCTTATTAATTGTCAGTAATTGTCTGAAATTTTAGAAATATATTTATGGATTATGCTTGAAATTAACAGTTTGATCTATTTAAATAGAAATATATTAAAAAGATGAATCTGTCTTTCTATGTTAAAGAAAACCCCCAAACATTTTATGGAGTTATTTATCATTTGACATAATTTCATTAATATCTTAAGGTATTTTAAATATAAAGAAAAAATCTGTAAAATGAAGAGAAAAAATCCACAAGATTATATATATTTTAATAATTCAGAGTGAGCTGTTTAATATAAAACAGATTCTGTGTGAGTTTTACAGCTGAGGTTAGTATGTCAGAAACCAGCTCCATGCAACACGTATGTTTCTGTAGCTGCCGCTTTCTTCTGTGGACAGAGAGATTGGTTTGGACGGATAAATAACTTCTCACAGAAGCTGCTTGACGTTGTCATGTCAACATATTTCTTTGCCTACAGCTGAACCACTTCCAAGCTCTGTCCAGTGCACATATAGCACCTTGTTCTGTGAAAGAGACTTTACGATGAGAGTAGCTTGCATGTCAAAGTCCTACCGAGGGCTACCTCTTACTTCTTTCAGACACAGCTGCCAGTGCTCAGCTGCGAGGAGCCAGTGACGGATCCATCCACCATCGTACTTGGAGGTTGTGTGGAGCGGGATGGGGAAAACTGACGCTGCATGTGTTTCAGCGTCTTGGAGAAACTCCTCACTGGCAGGTCAAACACACAGCTGGTGACTCCAACTGTGTCGGAGGAGGCGTGTGGTGGTTTAAATTCACGATGGGGGACGGTGCCAATTAGCAGGGATAGCACAGACAGCAGTGAGTGGGAATTCAGCGCTCTAAACTGTAAGGAGGAGAAACCAGGAAGCACTTCGACAGCACAAATCTCTGCCAAGGTTTAACATCCTGTACGTCGGATCTCCACCAAACTGTGGACTAGACACCATCATCCTGCATGTGTGTGTAGATGTAACAAGGTATCAATTCTTCCAGAAGAAGTAGCTTCCACGTACTTCTCATTATTCCAGTACTTAGCTGCCATGATGAATGACATCACATGGGCTCACGGCTGAGTCTCCCTCAGTGCCGTACAGCAGTGGTCCCCAAGCATTGGGCCGGGTACTGGTACCGGTCCATGAGGGATTTGTTACTGGACCACACAGAAAGAATAAATACCGTATTTTCCGGACTATTGAGCGCACCTGTCTCTAAGCCACTATTGAATTTATTCGAACAGTTTCATGTGGTCCACTCTGACCGGGTCTGATGTGACGACGCTAAATGTATCAGCAGCATGGAGCTTGCTAGCTTGTAAAAAGCTAATGAGCTTCGTGCCACGATACATGAGAAACACTGGTGTTTAAGTTCAAAGCGTCGGAAAAAAGTAGGAACTTATAGTCCGGAAAATACGGTAATTGATATAATTTCAGTTGTGTTTATTATTAAAGTCTGAAATTTTAAACATTTTATTTTGAAAAACGATTGGATTCTCTGTGATTTAACTTTCACCTGTGCCTCCTGACACGTCAATACGCTCGTCTCGGTCACAAGATATGACATATCACGCATCAGATACGTTACCCAAACAATAAGCTCGCAAACTAGCAAAAAGGATCTTTGGAGAGCTTCTTTGAAAAGGGGAAACAGTGGTTTATATCCCAGTTGTGTTATTTTATTTTTGCAGCATTTATCTGCCACACCTTGAAGCCTGGTCTGTGAAAATAAATCTTACATTAAACTGGTCTGTGGTTCAAAAAAAAAAAATAAATAAAAAATAAGGTACAGGAAGTAAAGAGTAAAGTAAGTAAAAAGATGGCAGAAGGAATGCAGTGAATACAGATGTTTCATATTTTGCTGTGACAAATTCTAGAGTCTAACTCATCATATGTAGCTTCCATGTGTTGAGCCCAGATGATGTCAGAGCATTTCAACCAATCAGAAAAACCCAACCATTTTTTTCAGATATTAAAAATTACCTCCCTGGCAGAGGAATGTGAAATATTACAATAATTTGACTGGATATAAATGATCAAGATGAACAAGCAACATTTCAGCAACACATCAAACATTTCACATTTTTTTTTAATAACAACATCAGAAAAGACAAATCTTCCAGAGGATCTCGTGCACTCCTCAGACGGCCTCTCTATCTTATGGCTGTTGTCAAAGCCTCCAGGCCAGAGTCTCCATGTAATTACAGGCACATGGTTGCCCAAGGAGGCCCCAGAATCAGCCTGCAACTCTTTGATCATAACTGATATTGAATGGCATTTACCCCCTGGACAGAGAGAAACCTGCTTCTTTGCCTCTGCGAACAGATGGCCACAGGATGGTGAAGGGTGTTGCTATTATTCAAAACACCTCACCGAGGATGTGGTATGCCAGAAGCTTTTTTTTTTACCCACCAGGAGAGCTGGAAGAGAGATCAGAAATATTTCAGTGAGGATTTAGGGCATTTGTGCTTCATATAACAGTAACCTCCTGTCAAGCGCTGAGGAGGATGCTGTCAACTCTTGACATTTTCTGGATGAAAGTTATTTTTTCTGCTCAAGGGCCATCTGACTAAAAAAAAAAAAAAACCTGGATGCTGGAGATGTTGCTTGAGATTCTGTTCACACCCTGTTTAAACACGCCTCAGACGGCTGCAAATGAAAGTAATATTAATGTCAAATCTCAACTAATTCATCCCCTTCTACTTCTGTTTGACTCAAGATTTCATCTCAGAGGAGCAGTGTTTACCTGTGTGCATTATTCTTAGATAGAAAAAGACATGTTACTGCAGAGGTGCAGCTGACATCACAGATATCTGCACAATTTGAAAGTATTAGTCACTAAATTGAGCATGCAACGTATTCAAAATCACACTGTGTAGTAGTTTGTCTTTTATTTTGTTGGTGTTGGGTGGTGAATGATGATTTTGTTTGCTGTAAACTGAAAAGTAATATTACAAAACAACGCATCGTGTATTGATATTTCTGGACGTATTCATGTGTAAATAATTAGAGATGGGAAAAGTAGTGACATCCTGTACTCAGTAAAAGTACAAGTACTTGTGAAAAAAAAAAAAAGACTTTGGTAAAAGTAAAAGTACTCATTGATATAATAAAATAAAAAGTACAGGCTATGAAATGTACTTTTAGAGTAAAAGTACAAAGTATTTTTTTTTTTAACCAGTCGTTTCTGTGTAAAGTGAACTGTAACCTCTTAACCTCACATCATATAATGGCTAATTTGAAGGTTATTAACCTGTTAGGACCTGATCTGTGTCACTTTTAAACAATTAAACCATTATACTTTCATAAATAACAGATCTACAAGCTGGTGTGGAGTCGTCAGGGTTTACCGCTACCACTTTACTGTCCTGCTCCTCTGTGTCGGACATGCTGCTGTCTGGTTCAGCTCCATAGTCGTCCTCACATTGAAAAATCTCCCGTTCAAGTTACTGAAGTGAGTTAGCGTGAAAAAAAACAACTATGCTACCTGAAGTCTGGGGGCAGAGAAAGTTGTGTGCGTGGTGGAAAGCGAGCCAATCACAAGTTGGGATGTTTGGAACCGTGAGTAATGTTTTGTATGATTGGTGGAGCCTGCGGAGATGGTTTTAATTCGGGTCTAAATAATATTACAATGACTTTATCGTTGTCATGCATCAAAAGTAACAAGCCTGTTTTGAAAATGTACGGGGTAAAAAGTACACATACTTGTGTTAAAATGTAGCGGACACAAGTAAAAAGTACCGTATTTTCCGGACTATAAGCGGCTACTTTTTTCCCCGACGCTTTGAACCCTGCAGCTTAAACACCGGAGTGGCTCAGTATCGGCGGCACGAAGCTCGTTAGCTTTTTACAAGCCATATTTTGGATCTCGTGATTTTGTAATTAGATAAAGTCTGTAGATGTGAGACACACTGTGGTTCAGGCTTTTACTTCTGTAAAGTACCGTATTTTCCGGACTATAAGCCGCTATTTTTTTCCGACGCTTTGAACTTAAACACCGGTGTGGCTCATGTATCTGCGGCACGAAGCTCGTTAGCTTTTTACAAGCTAGCAAGCTCTGTGCTGCCGATACATTTAGCCTCGTCACATCAGACCCGGTCAGAGTGGACCACATGAAACTGTTTGAATGAAATCAATAGCGGCTTATAGACAGGTGCGCTCTATAGTCTGGAAAATACGGTACTCAGAAAAATACTCAGTAAAGTACAGATACCAAAAAAATGTACTTCGTTACAGTACTTCGTTACTTGTACGTCGTTACTTCCCATCTCTGTAAATAATCTGCACTGTATTATGAACTTTTTGTTTCCTGAAGACGAACCACTTTTGCGTTTCTCTTCCTGAATTACTGAGTGTGCTTTAAGTGCAGTGAAGCAAGCTGTGCACTTGTGGGAGGGGGTGAAAAAAAAAATAAAAGAAGAAGAAGGGATTTAGAAGAACAACTCCCAAATCAGTACAATCTATCAGCTCGGATGTGGTTTATGACAGTATTATGGTTCGCAATTATTTTCAGCTTCTCATGCTGAATTGGGTTATAAAACTGACAGAAATGTATACCGTGGCTAGAATAATACGTTCCCAAAACAGTAATAAGAACGTGGAGGATGAAGATTTAAACATCAACAGCACAAACACTGGAGTGCTCAGCAGAAAAAAACCGAACAAACAATAACAGTAGTGTGATTAGGCTGGTGAACACAGGGTTTTAAGCGTTTTAATTAGACTGATGGCTGCTTTCATGCTATCATCTGCTGCCAATGATACAGTCTTAATTAACCCATTTAAAAGCAGTGGTGTGTGTTTATGTTCATAACCAGCCTTTTCCAGTGTCAAAGGAAAACACATTATTGGCAGAAGGCTATCCCCAACAGTTCACTTTGAGGGGCGCAAACAAGCACCCGAGCATGATCAATTATTCTCATTAGTCAGTGTTGTTGTGGAAACACCTTGCATGTCACGTGCACGTTAATGTCATTCAAGCACACCATTCATTATCACAACTAGACATCTGTATCGCACATTTCCCACATGAGGGGAATTAAAAAAGAGGTTTTTTTCTTACCTGATGAGCTCAGTTGACAAGGTTCATGTGGTGTAAGATCGAGGTGGTTGGTGGACCCACAGTTTAGAGCGTCTGAATGCGGCCATGTTGGTTTTTTGAAGGCTGAAGTGAGCATCGATGGATATGGAGGGAGGAGGTGGGTCTGACCCTTGACCCTGAGGACACGTGAATGAGACTGGAGTTCAGAAGTGAATGAGCCTCCAAATCACCTGTAAATCATTGGATTCCAGACCTGTCAATCAAACTACCGTATTTTCCACACTAAAGGTGCATCGGATTATAAGGAGCACCTTCAATGAATGGCCTATTTTAAAACTGTTTTCATATATAAGCTGCACCACATTATAAGGCACATTGAATAGAAACTACTGTAGTGTCTGGGGTTGTGTTATCATCCATCTAGATGAAGCTGCACTAAAGTGAATGTCAACAAAACAGTCAGATAAGTCAGTCAGTCAAACTTTATTCATAGAAAACAAACCAACGTTCTGACAACTCCGTTCACTCCAAAACAAGCTAGTACATTCACAATACAGTACCGTACGTACTGGTAGCTCTTACCGGTATTTGCGCCGCCTTCATTGAAAACAATGTATTTCCAACTCCATTTGTCACAGTTCAAAGCTGCATGAACAGCTGTTTTATTTTTTTTCTCCGAGGTAACGTCAGTGATGTAGTATTATCTTTTACCAACAGCAAGGTACAACAGGTAGTGCAACTTTTTAGCACGGAGGAACTTTTCCCTGATTCAGTTAACACGTAAAAAACAGTCTGATACCGCTACGGTAAATCAAACGTTAGTGCAATCACAATATACGCCCCGACTACGGCAGCCATAATTAACCAATATTGATCCATGTATAAAGCGCATGAGATTATAAGGCGAACTGTTGGTTTTTGATAAAATTAAAGGCTTTTAGGTGGAGCTTATAGTGCGGAAAATA
>OOFC01006756.1:3201-15909 GCA_900323345.1 Pseudochromis fuscus
AGGACAGACCTCATTCATAGAGAGCACCCCGATCAACACTGATTCATTATCAATATCTGTTTTAGATGCAGAATACAGTCACTGTTTGTTTCCCAGTGTTACAGCCTGACCTCTTTTATGAATCATTTTCTATGAGACATTAAAAATAAATAATAAAGATTTGACTTAAACTTTTGGTTGAACACAGAGATTCTAAATGACCATGATAATCCTTTTGTTTTACAAAATATATTTTACATCAAGTCAAGAATAAGTTTTCTTCTTGATATTGTGAATGAAACCACTTAAATGTCACATAATTTCAAATATCAGGGAACCATAGACTTTATATGAGATGATCATAGTAACCATGACATCACCTGTTGGTTTGTGGAACTTTGAAGCCATAAATGACCATATTTGGATATGAAGGTAATGCTAGTAACTAGCTAATGACCTGTGGAAAAAATTGATTGACTGAGTATTTCATGATTGAAAATCACATTCTTGAATTGAAGTCAATATTAGCCAGAGTTTTTTGGAGCCAGCATCTAGTGGCCATTAGTGGTATTGCATTTATGCATCAGCTTCACTTTTAAGAGCTGGTGACCACGTCCAGATTTCTGATGCAGTGCATGACGGGAACATGCATTTAGAATAAATTGCTGTGTGTGTGTGTGTGTGTGTGTGTGTGTGTGTGTTCAGGTATCTTGTAAACCCAGACCAGACTCTGCAGATTCACTATGTGACGGCCCAGGATGCTGGGTGGTACACCTGCACTGCTGTTAATGACATAGGCGTGGTCACTGCCAGCGCACGGCTGCTGGTTGAAGGTGAGATTATATCAAAGTGCATTTTTGGAACAAGTAGAGCTGGCAGACACACAGTGTTGTTTGACCATACATTTAAATAATACTATGATAAGTGCTTTGATCACAAAGTAACTCTTTGTTATTGTGAGGAAAAATCAGCACCATGGTCACAGAGTGTGATGTTTCTGTTTTCCTTTTTTTGACTTTTATTTATTCGAACAGGTTAAAAGAAAAACAAAAATAAATCAAATATACAAAGTGCTTAGGCAGAAATTAAAGAGACAACCATATAACAACACAGATAATCCCACCTTGAACACCTTGCTCTCCTGAACTAAGTACATATTGACATTTATTATGTGGCATGCAAAGACAAATGTGTTTGTGTAAAAGATGATTTGCTCATAAATTAGGAGGAAATTGGAAAATCTTATAGAAATAACAATGCCTCTCCATTTATAGTTGAGGATTTGATGCTATGTAGGTGTGTCTCGCTGCATTAAAATGCATATTATTGAGGTAAAACAGATTTTTTTCAAGTTCTATTGTCCATGACAAACTGCTAGTACTATGAACATGTGTTTAACTATCAGTAAAGTAACACAGGACTCAAAAGCACAATCAGAAAGTGAGCTAACAGTTCTGTCATATGAAAAGAGTGTGGGGTATGGATAAGTGGTCCACATGAGCAGCAACAACAATCCAAGACGGCAAGAAGTCAAAAGATCAGAAGCAAACAGATTCACAAAAACACAGGAATACTTGATACAAAGACACAAAGACAACATGGGAAATACAGACTAAACAGAGCAAAGAAACACAGGGGACAACAGTTAACAAAGCAGACAGTCAGGTGGGAAACACACAGGGGCAGGAAGTCTGAAACAAGCAGGAGAGTAAGTACAACAAAATAAAACAGGATATGTGCAGTGAACTGAAAAATGTAAAACATGATCTGAGGACACAGGACTGATCAAACTCTTCTCTGACTTCTCTGTGGGAGTCGTGTGAAATACAGCTTTATGTAGGTTTCATGTGTTTATTCAAAATAACTTAATATCCAGCTGCCAAAATTGTATATGCAAAAACAAAATGGCAAATTTATAAATAACTTAAATGTATTGTAATGCAAAAATTGTCCATCCACATCTGTGTAGTGTATCTCTACCTCTCCCTAAACAATGTTATGTTTGTAATGTCATGCAGGTATCCAGAGTATATCTCTCAAATTAAGCAGCCTTCATTTGACGTGAAGTTCAGATATCATCACATTAAAGCTGTTTACGTGCAGTCAGGGGAACGTGACAGTGTTGGACTGACAGATCATCACTGTTGTACATCTGCAGTCTGCAGGATGGTTTCTGCAGTGATGCCATGTGTTGTCTGTGCACAAGGTCACACACAAACACAGTGTATTTGTCCAAACTGTGGTGCCAACACATCTCCTCCCACTGAGCACTTGTCTCTGAGTCTCTGAAACTCCTGTAAGTCAGTAAGAAAGTCGACAAAATGTTTTATTATGACTTTTAAAAGTAGAAAATAAAATGCAGGAGAGATGAGTTTGTGCTCTGTGAGGCTGGATAAACAAGGATTCAGGCAGGATCTTGGCTGCGACGTCTTTAATGATCTATGAAATAATAAGAGCTTAACCCCCTGGGGTCTGGGGTCAATTAATTGTTTACCTTGCCTTGTGTTGTTTCTTTTTTTTCAGCACAACCTCACCCATGTGATTAAATCATTTTGATATCATGTTTGAACACTGGACCTAAAATTGCAAAAAAAAAAAAAAAACCTCACTAGCTTTTTCATCCTTGGACCAAACGAACAAACACCAGGAAAAATCATGACGTTTATTTTTATCATGAATCTGGTTTTACTTGGTCCATTAACACAAAACTGGTGAATAGTTTGAAATCTGCATTTTCAACACAAGTTGAAGCGAAGACTCGGCGAGGCTGCATCTTTGTGCTACAGCATCGTAAATCCATAAAAATGTTCGGAGTGAAAGTAAAGGCTTCAGGGTGATGTTGTCTGGTGGAAAACTTACAGAATATTCAAGAGGAGCTGCACAGATACAGGAACATCCAAATCCTCTCATAGAGATAAATGAAGTGGAAATTGTCCAATTATTAGACCACAAAAACATGTCAGTGGAAAACACAGAAATTACTTGAACTGCTCCGTAATTAGTTTGTCTTGTGTGCACATCCTTAAAAATGAATATAAAATGTTTCCAGAGGCTGTCAGCACTCAACAGAGAGACCTCCACAAAGAGCTGTCAGCCCTGCGAGTGCTGCTGGAGAACATCACCATCATGGCCCCCGGCTCCAACATATCCCTGGTTCAGTGGAAGGTATGTGAGGACTGTGTGTGAGTTACTTCAGAGAGCGTGGAGTCAGTGTCTCACCTGTGTGATCTGTGTTGTTGTGTTTCCCTCTGAGCAGCTCCAGTCGCTCCCAGACCAGCCTCATTACCTCGATGGCTTTGAGGTTCTCTACCGCTCTCTGCTGCCCGCCAGCTCGGACTGGGCGGCCGAGAAGGTGACGCTGCCCGACTTCCAGGCTCAGGTGGGGCCGTTAAAGAGAGGATACAAGTACGAGTTCAAGGTTCGTCCCTATGGCAGCAGCCTGTACGGGAGGGAGAGCAACACCCGGCACCTCAGAGTCCCCGAGACAGGTGAATTGTGTCTTGGATCCCTACAGGTTTTTAATGAATTGCAAAGTTCAGTCTTGTTCACTAAACTCTCTGTCCACAGTTCCCAGTGCCTCTCCACTGGCCGTGTCCATAACAGTGAACCATGAACAGAACAACACCATCCATCTGAGCTGGGAGTCTCCTCCCCACGAGACCCACAATGGTATCATCCAGGGGTATCAGGTAATCACAGCACAGATCCAGATGTTCAGGTGTTGAGCTTCTCAGGTTCTTACATGTGGGACTGAGTATTTACAGAAAATGTAGTTCCTTATAATATGTAATATGTAACAAATTGAACATCGCCCTGTGTAATCACATAGACCTGGAGAATTAATCAACTTATACCATGATCGCTTACCAACAAAGTGCCATCTTTAATCATCAGTTTCAGACATTTTGGTGATTTATTTATTTTATTTTTTACTGTTATATCCTCAGCTCCAAACTCTTTATCCGAGCCTCATCTGTCTTTACCTGCAGCTTAACACTGTCTCATGCATTTATATACAACCAGAAAAACATGTGCATCCCTGCATTGAAACTGCTTTGTCTCAACAAACACTTGATTTGTGCATTTAAACTCTCCATTTAATAAAATTTGTCCTTCAACCATAGCGATGTGTTAAATACCAAGTAACTTCCAACCATGAATATTTAAAGAGGTGGTGTGTGTCTCCAGGTGTGGTGTGTGGAGTCTGAGGAGCAGCTGTATCAGAACTGGACCGTGGACAGTGGCCAACACAGCCTGGAGATCTCTGCTCTCAAACCAGGGAGACGTTACTGGATCACCATAGCAGCAGTCAACGGTGCTGGAGTTGGCACGCTGAGTGACCCTCATGGATTTGTCATCAGTGAGTAAAACCAGCTATTCCCAGTGATTTCCTAGATCCAGACAGAGCACAGATACAAAGCCGTGTGTGTCCTCCAGACCCACAGTTAGGCGTTCCTCCGGAGTCAGAAAGCCAAAGGCAGAACCTGTCCCAGGTCCTGGCCCTGCTTCAGAACCCGGTGTTGATCGGCAGCGTTGGCGCCCTCCTGTGGTGCGTCCTGATGGCTGCAGCTGTCTACCTCTTCAGACGCCACAGCAGGACGGGCCGACTGATACCAGGACATGGAAAGGGTAAAGGTCTGTATACAGATATTAAAGAGTGATCTTTAATAAAGAAAATTAAAACTCAGTCAGATTTACCACAGTCTGATCAAATGAAGCTGTTCTGGTTGTTTTGTTGATATTTTTCTTCTTCTGTAGGTTTGCGCAGGCTCGCCAGTGAAGATCTCATTATAAAACACAGGTAAAGAATAAATAAAAGTCTGACTTCATTAGCTTAAAATAAACTCAAGTAGTATCCTGGCTCTTCTGAAAGCACTGTGTCTTATTATAAATCTGTGTCTACATGCAGCAGATCAATAGATTTCTTGCCTGCCCTAGTTTGGAGCTTTTCCTCATAGCAAATAAAATACCAGATTTAAAATGTATGTTCAAATTATTCAGACTTCTTGGAGAATAATTTGTGTTTGTTTGGATCAACTTTGAATAAGAGACCGTATCCATGTAATAACCTCTCTAATGTTAACCAGGTCCTTCTCTTTTATAAAATCACTTTTCTGGACAATGTTATTTAATCTCCTGTTCTCTGAAAAGAAAATTCAGATAATGCTAGAGCTTTGTAATGTGCTTATTTATTTCAAACTTTGGGTTTGATTTTCCTTCATGTGCTGCCTCCTGTACAGGATGGCGGCTCCAGATTCACCGTGGATCTCTGGGACCTGGAGACCTGCCTTCAGCCAGAAGTACCAGGATTTATGGGCCCAAGGTCAGAAACACCCGGGGATGAGGAGCACCAGTGAGTATTGATCGCACAGTGACATGGATGAAGAGTGAGTGAGTGATCTAACATGATGTCTTTACTGAGTCTGTTCAGCTGAGGGTAAACTGGTAATGAAGCTGTAGGTGCAGCTCTGTTGAATTTGTGTTTGGGTTGTTGTTAGCTGTTTCTAGTTTGGTGGTCACTCATTACTCATTAGTATCATGGAGGAAAAATGCCTCTTTATAAACCCTATTCTGTCTCTTTATGTAGATTATAACACTGCTCCAGTTACAATCTCAGTTCCACAAAATTGTTAACAAAACTGTTTCGTTCAGTCTGACAGGAAGTGGCCATCTTTAGCAAATACATTTAAAAAACAGATTAAAAAAGAACTAAACCGAAAGAATTCAGCTCAGGGACATAATTCCCATCAATAAACACATAAACATTGAATCAGACAAAATACACAATGCGACACAAGGAGGAGGTCTGGGTGATGGAGGGAGCTGCAGCAGCCTGACGCTCAGAGTGACAGGATGAAGAGGACGGTTGTCATGTTCAGACTTCAGTGATCTGCCCCAAGAATTTGTCACTCTGCCGAGGACGTTATGTTTTCCCCAGTGTTGATTTGTTTGTGTGTCTGTCTGTGTGACCACCGTCCATCAGCAAAATTATTGAAAGAGAAAAGAAACTATTGAACAGACAGTGATTTCTTTAGAGCTCACAACAGACAAATGTTTTACCAAGATGGTGTTCAGCAGGTTTCAGTCTATAGCAACAAAACATGAAGCTGTCTCCAGACTCTTGAAGCTAACAGCTGTTGGTTGTGAGGGAATCTTTCCTCCTTCACTCATTTGTACACAGTGTTTAATTGACTGTCTGCAACACCAAAGACCAAAAAGATTCACACTTCCATACTCAACATGACTTTCCACACATGTAAAGTGAGTTGCTCTGTTCACACAGGACGTTGCTCTGAGAATCAGGTTAACAATGCACAAAGAAAACTGGTATTTCCTGCAGTGATTCTCCCTGATCAGGTGTTTCATAAACACTGCTCACGATAGTCCCTGAGATCACAAAGTGGAACTAAACTCCTTGATATTTGGCCGAGATCAGGTTGACTAAACTCCAAACAGATCTTATGATATCTCAAAACTTCCATTGACTTCCTTTACAATTCGTACACAATCTCATGAAGTTATGATCTAAGGTGTCTTCTTTGTTTCATTAGGCCTCCCAGTCTCATCCAAGAAGGACAGCGGCCGTCTGGACTCTGCTGTCCCCATCGTGACCGACAGCTGCGGTGTCTACGGCACTTTTTACGTGGACCTGATGGGCAATGGTCTGAAGACTTTCAACAGTCCTGGGCGCTGCCCTAAGATGCCTCACGCTTTGCCCCACCAGCAAGGAGCTGAGACCATCCAGATCTTCCCTCAGCCCACCTCCAAGTCCTCGCCCCTCAGCAGCCGGGAGGCTCTGCCGTGGAAACAGGGCATACGGCCCCAGCCCAGGATGGGGGTGCTGAGGGAGTCGTGGGAAAAGAACCATGGAAAGCAAGGTGAGCACTGCTGGATGTCTGGGAATGTGCTGTTAGTGCTGGAGTTTATTTCTTGTCCTTCTTTGTGTCCACTTTGTTTGAATATCGGATAACATGTCCGTGAACACTAGACTAGCTCATTTGTTTTCCCCCCAGAGCTGCATGCAGTAAACAGTGTCCCCGTGCTGTCCACCAGGAACCAGGCTGGTCCCACTGGTGTCTACAAACAGAGACTCAGTCACGTTCCTGCAGGCCGGCAGGGTTTGTAAAAATCTGTTTCCTTTCCAACTACCAGCGACAGACACAGTGGACGTCGCCCACACTTAAAAGGATTTTAAAAGTTAAGCTTCATTTATTTTATTTCTATTAATCCGTCCAGGTGGACATCCAGACTGTGGCAAAGCTGGTGGTTGTCCTCGTCTGCTGCATTACTCTGCATCACTGCACCTCGTGGACATGCTGCCTCCTCCACCACCCATACCCACAGAGGACACAGACACACACAGCTTCACCTCAGATGAAGGGTGAGACAAACAGCTCACACACACATCAGATGAAGTCATACTTGAACTGATGAACCCTGATGCACCTGTTCAGTCCTGTGGAGGTGAACTTTTAGCACTGCTTCCTACATGCTATCCCAATGGATCAGTGATAAATTTGGGCAAATCAACTGAAGGTAATGAACAATATTTATTGATGAACAAGAGACTGAAAGATTAGGTCATTTGGCAGTTAGTCTCTGATGGTGCAACGTTAGGATGCTGTCCTGATTTAAAGTAGAAAATAGGACAGGACCCTCTCTTGAAGTCTGGATGCTGGTGGTGATGTTTCCATTCAGTTATATTTAATAATTGACAATATTATGAAGGACTTAGTGACAGTGAGAGGAAAAAAATTCCCTTTTAACAGCAAGAAACTTCCAACCAGACTCGTGCAGAGAGAGGAAGACGAGCATTAGGAAAAAGAGAAAAGTGAGAGAGGGAATTAAAAAGATGACCTTCATTGAAAGACTCTCTGGATGACCATTAACAGGTGGAGATGAGGAGGAGGACCGCATCAAAGGTGGAGTGCAAGCAGAATGACAGGAGAGAGATGAGTCTTATGAACTGGGAACATGTAGTGATTAGTTAGGAAAAGATTAGCTGATATTATGAATGAGGGGAGGTTGACAGCGTGGGAAAAAAGTAATGAAGATCATAGAGCAGGAGAAAAATCCCAAGACACAGGCTGATGTGACAGAACCAGTCTGGATGTAGAATAGAACAAAGCTAATATAACATCACCATCACTGGAGCGGGTGAGGTGACATGAAGCAACAGGTCAGATGTGGTTAATGTCGTAAAACTCAGTCTTCAGTATTCACCTCAGAAATCCAAAGTTCAGCTCGTGGATTCCTGACTCTTATTTCGTTGCTGTGACTCCTCTGACTCATTTGATATTCTGTCAGCTGATGGAAAACTTGTGCAGAGAGACCAAGTGCACAACACAGAGAAAGAGGCAAGAGCTGAAGAAAAGGATAATTTATTACACACTGGTAAATAATTCCAGTTGTTGAATTTTTGATGGGAGGGAAGCTGAGGGTAGACGAGGAGCCGGGGGCGAGGTGGAGCTGACAGAGGGGGATCTGACAGGAGGATCCAGAGCAGGTGTGGCTGAAGTCAGGCTGAAGATAGAGGGAGAGGCAGGTGGGAAACAGCAACAAGGGAAAGAAAGCGTCTCTCAAATGAATGATGTGGCAGAGTGGTTGATTTGAAACCAGTTGTTTGAAAAGTTTAATCTGGATCAGAATAATCCTGATTTGGAAACCCTGTGTTTGTGTCTGGGATTCAGATAATCCTTCTTACATTAGTGTTGGTTTTTCACAACACTGGATTGATCATCCTGAGCCAGATACAAACTTTTCTAGATTATTAAACTCACATTAGCATTTCTCTAAATGGGCCAGAATGGAGTCACTTTAAGTGGAAAATAACACACATCCATTCGGCTTAGTTTCAGAAAGCAGGTTTGTTTTCCCTTGTTTCAGAGTTCGCAAACTCAGAGTTTTTGGTAATTCTGTCTCCTTTGATGACCTTTAGGAAAGTCTGAGGAGCTAATGCTGCTTTAAGGTCAGTAGGAGACATTTTAAGGAAACAAGTAAACACTACTACATTGAGACAGAAGTCCTGATCTTACCAGTGTAAGTTTGAAGGCAATAGTCTGACCATTTAGCCTCACTTTCTTATTGTTATTTGGATTCTCATGGGAACAAAACATACTTGAAGCAGCTGGAAATGAAATATAAAAGTGTTTACACAGATTTATCCTATGTCATCCAAGCCTATGATGTACTGTCTGTATCATTCTGACAGTAAAAATCTTGAATCTTGATTGTGAGTTTTTTGGATCAGAAGTTTCCCTATTCCCTCAAACAGGTTTTGAATAATACAGTGAAAGTTTAATTAAGATCAAAAGCAAAACTGGATGACACAGTATTTACTAACTTAAGAATCTTATTTTGATTCTTTTGAATAACTCATTTTTAAATTTTGATTCAGTCCTTTAACAACTGGGCTCAGGTTGTCATAGCAGAGGACAGTGGAGATGATTGACAGCTGGTAGCACCACTAGCGGAACCAATTAGATTCGGGCAGGGGGCGGGGCAAATGACCGGGCCCTTTAAACCCAAACAATAAAGCTCATGATAACATCATTTTACAACATGCACATGCCCACAACAGCGCAGCTTACAAGCTTCAGCACCGCGGAGAGCAACTATGTCATTTTAAAGTCCATCAAACGGACATGAAGTCTAACAAACCAAGAGAACAACAAAAACGTTAGGCGACATGGTCACTAATAATAAAACAACAAAGCAGTTCAGCACCACGGATAGCGACCGCATCATTTTGACACCCACTCCCAGGCCCCCTTGAATCCCCGCCCCTGGGTAGACTCACCCACTCAACTGACTCCACTCCACTGCAATCAAACACACAGAGAGACAGAGAGAGAGCTCCTGGGTGGAAATGAGAAGTGGTTGTGTTTTTATTTACTACTCTGTACCACATGTTAGAACTGCAGATACATCCACTGTTACTCTGAAAATCATGAAATATTGGGAAACCGTCAAAGTTAGACTTGAACTACAGTTTTCTGCTCCGTGCTCCAGTTCTGTCAGAGAAGGAGAACAGGGAAATGTTTTTACAGTGAAGTCCTTGTAGCCGGGTCATTAAGTCAACTGAAAGAGCCTGACCTCCTCTCTGAGCTCTCACAGGAGGTCCTGTCTCTCTGGCTGAGAACCACCACAGTGACACATACCGTACGTTCACACACTTTACTCTGTGCAGGGCTTCAGTTGTTGTGTGTTCATATTGAATCCACTGCAGCAGAGTTTAACTCAGAATCCACCTGTTCACAGCTCCACACAGTCCGGTATTAAAAAAACAAACTGTGTGACATGTTTCTACAGCAAGTCCTTCCTGCCATGCCTCCTCTTTTGTTTTAATCTGGCATGTAGGTCAGAGATTACCTAATCTCACTTCCTTTGAGTCTGTTCATGTCCCCTTGAGAGGCTCAGGAACTGACAGCTTCAGTGGGAACACCCAGAGGAGGAAACCTGATGAGGTTCCTGTTTGCAGACATGCATGTCAATGAAGTGGAAACAGGATGCAGAGCCGGCTTCTGTTTACCAGCCCAGGAAAATGTAGAGGTCTATATATTGATTGGAGGCAGATGATCTGAAGACCTGTTACTTCTAAGGATCACTGTGGAGAAATCCACAGGGGAAAAGATGTCAGGAAGTCCACATACACAAAGACAGAAGAGCTGGAAATATTAACCAGTAATGTTGTAAGTGGTAAATATTTGGGGGAATTCATTTTGATGTGGAAGTGATTTATTTACATGTTTGTTTATTTTTTAAAACATTTTTTTGAGGCAGAGCAACTTAAAGAAATGTATTGATCCCAATCCTTGTATCAGTTCAGCTGCCAGGTCCAGTATTACAGAAAACTACCGTATTTTACGGACTATAAGCCACTACTTTTTTCTGACACTTTGAACCCTTAACCGTTTAAACACCGGTGTGGCTCAGTATCAACGGCTCGTTGGCTTTTTACAAGCTAGCAAGCTCCGTGCTGCCAATACATTTAGCCTCGTCACATGAGACCCAGTCAGAGTGGACCACATGAAACTGTTTGAATAAATTCAGTAGCGGCTTATAGACAGGTGTGCTCAATAGTCCGGAAAATACGGTACTCACATTTTTATCATTTCTAACTAAATGATATTAGTTTGTAATTTTGTACGAGATGTTTCATCTCATAGTATCACCATTTTAGTCTATTTAAGGAAGACAAAGAACTGTAGTTGAGACAGCTCCAAAATAGTCCATGAGACTTGTGTCTTTTTCATGCACAATATCTCATAGAAACATCAGTGACTGCTCATTATTTAGAGTTCAGCCTCACAGCTAAGAGCTTTTATTTTCTCATTTTTTTAAATAATTGTTTTACATTCAGGGAAAACCAAGGATTTGGTTCTTTGCCAAGTGTTAGGAGGAATAAAGTCAAATGTTAGTGTAGTGTGTTTAACTGTCTTGGCTGAAAGAGAAAACACAGTAATTATATAACAGTGAAGCAAACAAAGAACCATCACCATGTCCTGTTTTTTTCCTGACATTCAGACTGAGGAGGTCGTGTAGACAATCGTTTGTACACTCCTCTGTATTATTGTGTGGTAGTGGGATTACAGTTAGCTTAGCTTAGCATCAGGACTGAAAGCAGCAGCACAACTTTAGGATGTTACCACAGCTGACTGCAGTTATATAAAATATTGTGGTTCAATCGTACCACCAGTAAAACCTCACCGTACAAACATGTTTGTGTGGACGAAACAGATAAGACCGAATGTTTCACCAGCCATAGAACAAGTTCACACAATATTTTTACATTTTTACCTGCTGTGGTGCCATTTTTGTATATTTTAATTTACTATACACCAATATAACCAATATCTCCCAAATATGTATGACATTGTGTCCATACTAACTAAATAAGTTGCCAAACCTGTAAAAACCACAAAACTAAATAATAATTTTCACATGTCAACACCACTTGCTTATAATATATTTGTTGTGTGCTTTTTACTGAATTTCTGCAAACTGGGAACAACTCTCTGTCACATGTTAAATGTGTGATATTGACATGTAAGCTCATATTAGCCTTAAAAAAATATTGCTCTGTCTTATGTGGTTGTTATTCTGCCAGCATTTAAAAATAGATATGTAAATTAGATCACCAGCACTCCCATAGGTCATAAGAGGTTAAATTAGTGATCATCAACAGGCACTGGAAAGTAGACATCTTGTATTTTCTTTGGACACAGGATTTTCACCTTTTGGACACCTCAGGCTTTTTGTCTCCTCCCATTTTCCTGTCTTCATGTGAAGCTAACCTTTCTGTTTAACTTACTTCTAGTTTCCTTCTGTTTCCACACTGTGTCCTTGTCCCACAGCTCCAGTCGCTCCACAAAGCTCACAGTGGACATGGGCTCTCTCCAGTCTGTATGCCCTGCACCAGTCCACCATGGGCCTCCAGGACCCACCACCACCAACAACAGCTGCCCCTCCTACAGCCACCTGTCCACTGCATCATATTCCACGTCAGTGGACAATGAGCACGGTGGCACGCTGACAGCACAGGAAGCCACCGAGTACCTGGAGCTCAGTCCTAAACCAGAGAGGTGCAGGTAAAAACAATCCATAATATATTCGTTCTTCACCGTCTGCAGACAACAGTAACACCGTCCCTGTCTGTCAGCAGCATCCTGCCTGAGCCGCGTCCCTCCCTGTCCCACCACTTCGCCCCCTCCCTGAGCTACTTCTGCG
>OOFC01006757.1:488-15394 GCA_900323345.1 Pseudochromis fuscus
ATTGCGCGACGGTAACTCTACCTGGACAAACTGCCTGAAACACATTGCAGCATAGATGTTATGTAAATGGGTAACGACACACTTCCTAGGAATGTAGTGGAGTCCAAAGTACAATATTTGCCTTTGAAATGTAGCGGAGTGAAAGTAAAAGTTTCCAAAAAAAAACAAATACTCAAGTAAAGTACAGATACTCAAAAAATGTACTTAAGTACAATACTCAAGTAAATGTACTCCATTACTGTCCACCATGGATACTTCAACATGTGGATAGAAGGAGCTGGGGATCGAACCCACAATGTTACGATTCATAGACCATCATAGACCAGGTGTACCATCTTTGTGCATGTTTTTTATGCCGTGTCCTACTTTGCTCTCTGCCCAGTACAGCCACTGTCTGTGGACGTCGGCTGAAAGCAGGTAGGAGGTTGAAGTTGTTTGTCAAAGTTGTGTAACCTGAGATATTTACATTCTGCTTTGCATGTTAGAGGCAGTGCACCTGTGGAAAAGCCTCTGTGCCTCCTGTTTGCACAGTTTATCACTGAAATGTTTATGTCTTAAAATACTGTGCTCATGAATATTTGGCATTAAAACACAATCTAATTGAAAGACAAGGTCCAGATCTGAGTGTTGACAGTTGAAGTGGATCTCCTGTGAGCTCATGTTTCATGGAAGTGAAGAAAAGACTTTATCACAAGGAGATTGTCACCAGAATCTCTGGAGCATAGTTCCCCCCGGTGCCTTATTCTGCGTTATTGTTGGGAGACATCACTGATCTCTCATTACCTCCTCCACAGGAACCAAGTGCTTATTCATCTCCTGCCTGTCAGCCCACACTTCAACACACCTACACCCTGCGCACTGAGGCTCACTTCACGTCTCTCTCTGCACTTTGAGAGGAGCAGGGATGCCACCGTCTCTGCTGCATGTTCCCCAACGACATGAAGATTTCAGATGCTTCCTTGGAGTCTTCTGGATTTTATTTTACAGTATTCACCGTGAGTTGGAAAATCCACTTAGAGACTTGAATGGGCCAGAGAACTAACAGCTGACAGCAAGTATGAATGTCAGAGGGTTTATGGCACGACAGGAGGTCAAAAACAGTTCTTTGGGAAAGTGTAAAACTATGTACAATGTGTAATCAAAGTTAAATAAACACATCTTCATTTCAGGTGGAGCCTGCTGCTGCCAACCCTACACACACCCAGTGAGTTGCACACACATCTAATGAGCATCTAATTGCAGGGATCAGGCTTATCTTGTGTGTAACGCTGCCTCATCACAATATGAACCATTACTCAGTAAATATCAGGTTGAAGGTTTTGTGCCGACAAAGCTTTGCTGCGACATCTAACGCTGCAGCTTGAAAGAGGAAATGAAAAATAAAAATACAAATCTAAGGAAAAGAGGCCTCTGTTGAACTCCAGAAGACTCCAAGCGTTGACTGAGTGTAGACTGAGGCTCTGTGTCATCTCCTCTCCCCCTGTACGTAGGGTGACAGTTTGATCAGCAGGGGTGGTTTCTGTCTGGGCGTCTGTGCTGTCACTGCTGTCGCTCAGACAGCGCAGAGTCAACAGAGTCAGCAGCGGGAGAAGCCTCTTTGTTTTGGCTCGTCTGAACTCTCCTTGACACTCTGTAGTTTACTGATCAGCGCTGTGGTTTTACAGGGAACCCTTCACACATGTTTTCTGCCTCTGAGAAGAGATGCAGATGTGGCTCCTCTACTGCGCAGGTCAGGACACGTACACAATGACAGATGGTGGCTGCACACACCTTCACACTGTCTCAAAGAGCAAACACACACACAGAAAAAGTCAATTTTGCAAGTGATTTTAGACCAGGGACCAGAGGTGTCTGGCATTCAACTGATTAATCTTTCTGCCACTGTGTGTCATAATAAATTCTTTATATACAATTTACTGAATTATAAAGAAATTACAAATGGCTACATTTAGGCCTGTCGCGATAATCAATAAATCAATTAATTGCACGATAATTAAAAATGAGCTCGGTAAGTTTGCTGGGCTCGGTAATTTTTCATTTACCAAACACACTGGATAATGAGTTAACTTCGCTGCATCGGTCTCGACGGACTCGTCTTGGTTCCTCAGCGTAATGAGGAGTGAACCCTCCTGTCAGTCACTCCGTCTGCATAATCACTGCGTCATTGCGTCATCACTGCGCGGCCCGGAAACATTTGTACCTGCAGCCGACAGTCTGCACGATTATAGTCAGAATAACAATTTTCTACTGTGTGGGGAAAACCACTAAATAGATCGGTTTAATGTACAATAACAGCGCTTTAGTGCAACGTTAACATTTTATTTGAAAAGGTCCGCCGAAAAAAACGTGCGCTCTGAGCGCCCGGTCAGTGAACAGCTGACAGAGGTTGTAGCGAGAGCTCACGTCGGAGGAAAAGCGCAAATGAGGCAGAGGGGCCGTCAACATCTTCCCGACAGTCCACCATCACTGGGGCGTTTATGAAGCAAACTAAGTAGAAATGTGATAGTGCCAAGTGGTGCGCACTCACAGACGGTGTAGTTCGCTACATCGCTAAAGAGATGCAGCCCTTTAACACCATCGTAAAGCCGGCATTTTGATAAATGTTACAAACATTTGACTGGCGGTACGAATTGCCAGGGAAAACTGTGTCACAAACGGCAATTCCCGTACAACAACATAAAAGAGTGAAAGTTTATTTATCTTCAAAAGGGTATACTTGCATTATTATACCATTATTATTATTATTGTTATAGTTGAAAAATTGTATCAAAACGGCAATATTATCGTTTATCGCAATGATTTTTGGGACAATTTATCGTCCAGCAAAATTTGTTATCGTGACAGGCCTAGCTACATTTTGGAAACTGTTCAGATAGATTGTATACTTATGTTGTTGTTGTTTTTATGAGTGTAAATCATCTTATGTCAGGTTCAAATTACTGTATTTCTATTAGTTTTA
Organism: Pseudochromis fuscus; assembly: GCA_900323345.1. Classification (NCBI taxonomy): domain Eukaryota; kingdom Metazoa; phylum Chordata; class Actinopteri; family Pseudochromidae; genus Pseudochromis; species Pseudochromis fuscus. Next base: position 3,448 of record OOFC01006757.1, read on the forward strand.
CAGTATTTCTTGGTGTCTCGGCAGCTGGAAATGATTGTTTTGAAGTATAAAATTAAGCACAGAATTTCAAAATCTGTCATGAGCACTCGTTGCCATAATTTCCACCATCTTGTGCCAACTTTTTGTGGGTTTTAGCTGCAGTGCGATGTGGTCTTGGAGCTACTGCACAGGCCTTTTGCTTTTGCTGGTACAAGTAACCTGTTATATTATATAGCTTGTGTCAACAGTTTTACATTTTAAAAGTCTAGCACTATAAGCATTAAACAACACTTTTTATTGATTTACAATACTGATTATCTGATTTTTATCCGTCAATATTGGCCTTTTGCTCGATAGAAAAACTTGCAAAAGAAAAAAGTCACCACTTTAAATCTACTGCTACTCTGTACTCACACTGTGCGGCAGCAAAACCTAATGAATTATATAATTTCTGTACTTAAAAAAATGTTCATCCTTAACACACCCAGCTGAAATCAAATGTTATTTTACAGCCTCGAGTGAGAGTGTGGTGAGTTTGGTGTACACTCACACTATTACTCCAATTTCCACATTCATCACATGATGCACCCTGATGCATCGCTGTATATAAAAGAGGGGCACAGCAGTGATGTCACCCACTGGTTTGAGAAGGGTGCAGAACATCCCACCTCAGGGGGAGGATTTTTTCAGTGTTTCGTTCGAATGAAGAGGAACCATCTTATAATCCAGTCATCCTGAATACATCCATGCTCCTATCTATCTTATCCTTTTTTCAGTGGAGCTCAAGCTGAGTTCGCTGTGAGTTAACACATCATACAAGTTTAATAGGAATTCTTCTATCTGTCAATGTTTGGATCTCAGGGTGTACCGAACATTGAGAGTTGAACTGTTGAGGACAAATACAGTTACAGCAACACTCAGCTGGATCAGAGAGGGAAACAGCGAGCGGAGACTGTGACCGGGATAACATTTGGATATGTACTTTAGATTGTGTACACTGGGTTTGCTGGCGTTTGAAGTAAAGGTTGGAGTACAGAACAGCACGCTGCGAGCCATGCTGTTATCACAAATGAACACCTGACACTACTTTGTACAGATTAAAGTGATTTGCCTCATAATCTGAGGCAGAACAGTCTTTATACAAAAACTTCATGTTGGCACTGTCTTTGTCAACCTTGGGATAAATGTTGCTTTACTGCTCAAACAAGGAGTATCCTGGTAACAGCCTAAACAGTACACTTTCTTGTTCATCTTGATCTTTTTCAGTCATGTACACTTCTATCAAACATATACTTTCACAAAGATTCACTCTGTTCTCCCTCTGCTGCCACATCCTCATATATTTAGAGTTTCACAATCATACTTTATTGCTCCCCGAGGAGAAATTGTGTTGTTTCAATTAAAGATCAAAAGATTAAATTTAAAGTGATGCACAAATCAGTTAGTATTGTGTTTGCATAAAGTTAAGCAACTTGAAAGGCAGATTTGAAGAAATAATCAAAACTACAGCAAGTAAATACACATATACATGCCCCATGCTGTCACACGAAAGCATCTTTCTCATAGATGTACATAGAAATGGGAAAATACCACCACTAGAAGCTGACTGCAAAAATATTCTACATACAAGTCATTCTGATGCTATTAGCTAAAGTGAATGCTTCTAATTAGTGATCAGGTGGTCCATCTGGAAAAAAAAACCTCACAATTGAAGTAATATTAGGTTCAAAACGAGGAATAAATAGGGACATAGCTTTGATCTTCAAAGAGACCAGACCTGAACTCAAGTCTCATACACACTGGACAGTCTCCTTGAGGTCTTGCACTAGACTCGCCTCCTTAATCCTGATCCAAATAATGAAATTTGCATTGCTAGGCAACATCCAGCCAAACAGAAATGTCTTCACAAGGTGTGCGAGGAAACAGAAATGTTGATGCTGTTAGTCTGAAGAACAGAATATCATTGATATCAGTAAAAAAATAATTTAAAAAAACTGTGTCCATAAGAGCCACCTACATCACATAGTTAAACTGTCCTGTTACTAAAGGTTAATTCACACCTTCCAACTAATCACAATCAATGACTTTCAGTGAAATCAGGATCATACTGCAGGTTATTACCATGATATATCTGCTGTATGAACAGAAGCAGCTTGTCATATCGAACCAGCGCAGTGCACACCAGTAATGTTAACTGTACTCAGATAAAAACCTGCTTCCCAATGAGATGGAAGGTGGTGTGTGTGTGTGTGTGTGTGTGTGTGTGTGAGCTGTGTGGGATGTGTGATGTGGGAATAGTTCAGCTCAGGGACTTCTGCGCTGCTCTCTCTCTCTCTCTCCGTCTGATCATGTGTTATGTAACAGCCTCCAGGCCATTGTTTTAAAGCGCTAGCTGCTCTCCCTGCGTTCATGAAAAGAAACATCTACCGCATCAGACGGCTCTGGCTTATTTGTAAGTATTGCAGAGAGAAGAGATAGAAAGCACCTTTCAACTCCTGCCTTTCAAGAAGATGGGAAATGGTCTGATTTCACAGAAAAGTCTCAGTTTAATGCAGGAATGCATGGCTAACATCTGCTTCTTAAGTGCACAGTGGACAGTGAAGGTTGCAGGGTTTACAGGCTGAACACTGCAGCTCATAGTGCTAAACGCCTCTGGCTGCAAGGTAACACAGCGTCAAATTCTGCTGTTCATACAAACACAAGGCTGTCACCATATCCAGTCTATGGCTGTCACCTAAAAAAAAAATAAAATCAAGTGACAGCGTTTATATGGACGAACCCACTCAGTGCTGATTCACTGAGGTGGGCAATGAATGAATGCAGAACACAGGGTTCCCACTCGTCTCAATGCTCAATTATTTTTTGGGACTTTTTCCACGACACGATGCTGGTGGCATGAGGCCAATAAGAATCATGGACTTAAGTTCTTGGACAGTAAAGTATATCATAAGAATATAATACCAGTGTGTAGCATTTGGTATATACCGTATAATATAGAATATGCTGCACAGAGATTACTAAATGTTACAGAGTATAGTTTATTTTAATTATTTTTCCAGAAGAACTCAGTGGTTTTCGGAGCTTCAATTTTCCTGAACTGGAAAATCGGTCTAAAAAAAAGTTTTCAAGGATTCGACTTAGTGGAGTAAAAACTTCTTCACATATTCAGACAATCAGACATTTAATCCTGTTTGAAACTGTGCATATAGATAATAGTGGTGATGACACACCAACAAGAAAAAAAAGGAGATTTTTAAATCATTTTTCAACAGATATTCTTCTTTTCTTGGCATCTTAAAATAGTACTGCCCCATTTGGCAGAAATAACTTCTTGTATGTGTGTTGTGTAATTGTCCACCAGTCTCTTGGTGAAGTTGTGGATCACTTCATTCAAAATTCCCTCAGAAGTCAGATTTAACATTTGAAATGAAATTCCCTCACTGTCTTATTTTGGAACCATTTTTCCAGTTTGGATCATTATCCTGATTCTGTTCCTGAACTGTTGCACAACCTATGAGAAAAAATAAAATAACTACAATTTGTTACTAGTAGCCTGTTCGGGACATACTCTTTGAACTTGTGAGCGACGAAGTGTTGGGACTCGCAGTGTTTCCAGGGCAACAGTCATTTCACCGAGTGCAATAAGATACACAGTTGAGTGTAATCCACACAGAGGGTGGACCACTGCATTCAGTGTCGATCATGTTTCAAACCCACTTGGATGAAGAAAGCCTTCACCACCCACAGTTTAGATAAAGACGCATCGCACTGATCTCCTACATAACTCCACATATTTACAGTGAGATCGCAATTTTTGAAATCGAAAAATAAAGTGTTCTGTATGTTCCAAGTGAAAAGATAAATTTAGATGCAAAACAACACAGTTCACAACACAAACCTAAGATGCTGTATAACAAATATTACTTGGCGAATTGTCTGCCTGTGTGTCTCTTCTTGTGCTTCCCTATGGAATCACTTTAGTGTCTTTATTATGTAATCAGCAAGAATAGGTGTGGAATAAAACAACTGTTATGAGACCAAAAGTATACACGCTGCACTCAATGCTTTACTGCAGATAAATAAATAAATAAACAAACCTTTTGGATTCATATTTTAATTGTAATAGTATTTGACTTACTGCTTTGATTACTTTAATTGAGGCATAAAAACAACTAATTTCTGCTGCACTGCCTCTTAGCATGTACCATTCTCCTATATTAGCAGTGGCTCAGGTGGTAGAGCAGGTCGCCGATGAATCGTAACGTTGTGGGTTCAATCCCCAGCTCCTCCTGTCCATGTGTTGAAGTGTCTGTGGGCAAGGCACTGAACCCTAAAGTTGCTCCAACGCCTTGCATGGCACCTTGGTAGTGTCAATGGGTGATTGAGATGCCTAGCTTAGGTCAAGAAAGCGCTAGCCTATATAAATGTACTCTAAAATAGTCTTGTAGCTGCTCCAATGACTTTTGAAAGTCCACATGAAAGGAAAAATCCCATCACTGGTCAAACTGTTCACTACTTAATGATGTTAGCCAAAAAAAATACAAAAACTTTCATATCAGTGCATCCACCAGCACATTACCATCAGAAAATGCTGACATAGTAGCAGCGGCCATAGTAGTAACATGTACTATGTTCCAAGAGTACATGCAGAGAGTACTGTAACAAACTGCAAAGTGTTGATTTTGATGTTAGCGGAGTTGCAAATGGTCCAGTTAGAAACACCTTGTTACTGTGTAATATAGTTTTTACAGAACATCATTGAGCATCGCTTTGGTTTGGTTGCTAGGTGACGATGAACAAATGTCTGTTCAAGCCTGGAGGGTGTTTATCAGGTTTGTTTTGGGCGTCGACCACAGCCTACAGTAGCTGTGTTAGAGAAACCGCAGCATGTGTAGTGACACTGCAGTCGGTAGTATTAACCTCATCTAGTAATGTTGGGTAGTTAACTATTGTTTTATATTGTGTTTCCATGGTCCAATCAAATTACATATCCTACCCGTCAGACATCATGGCATGTGAGTTAGATACTCTCAAAATGACGTTCATGCCTGCAAATAAACGGCTAAGGTTCAATGTTGTTTGCTTGTTGTTATCAGGGAAAGAGTGGTAAACTACCCATCCAGTTAATAACTAGCTGGTGACTAAAAATAGAGCGATAAAAAGCAAAAGCATCACTTTAATTTCAAATGACTGTTATTGTTCTCAGTGTGTGCTGGATGTGTCATTGTGGCGTTTTTGGCTCCATTGTGTGACTTTTGAGTCACGGTTCTGGCAAAAAAACTACAAAAAAAAGCCATCATAATGCAACTTTGAAAACCTTTGAGCTCAGTTCAGTGACAAGCTGTTCCAGAGACAAATAAATAAAACACGAGTGATACAACAATCTGTCACTGATATTGTTCTCCCAGCAAAAATAAAGTTTGGTTTCTACTGAGGGCTGTGAGCTCCAGAGTCATGGAGTAACGGGGCTTCGATCTCAGCACGCTGCTACACTGCTCTCCTCGTATCCTTCGCCAACACATAATAATAAGAGGGAATGGAGATTGAATGCATCATAACAGGTCTGCTCCTCGTCTGCTTCGGGCTTCGGGGTGAAGTGGGTTAGAGCCGAACAAAGCTTTCTTTCTCAACACACTCATTAAGTCAATTACTTCCACTTTAAAGAGCAATTGTTGTGAGTCTGCCCCTCTAATCTTTGTAAAGCCCTGTTTGGCAAACTGGTAACACTTCCACTGTATATTCCCACATGATTTACAGGTTCACTCCAGTTCAAACAGCACAGCAGAGATGTGGCAATATGCAGCAACATCAGACCAACCAAAGAGTGTGTTATTGGTACACTAATATTATTAGTACCCAGGAATATTCCCTGTTGTGTCTCTGACCTTTGGTGCTTTTACTTGAAACTCTGATAATGAAAATGAAAACACACTTTACACAGAGCATAAAAAGGTGCCGAACATTTGTCAACTCTAAAAAGGCTGAAAAGAGCCTTGACTTTGGAATATTTTAACCACAGATGTGTGTTTCCCAATAACAAAAAAGCCTCTCTGCTCGAGTACTTGCTTCCCTGTGTTTATTTTGTTGTTTTTGGCTCTTATTTGGGTGAATAGCTGGATAACGGTAGACCTTGTGACTTCACCCCGGAGATTTTTAGTGGAATTTTATATGTGAAAATGTTTTCACTGCTCTCATCAGTAACATCACCGGCGAACATGGGGGTTTGGGTGGTAAAAATCCAGCAGCAACTTTGGCTTCTTGTATTGTGCTGTTAAAGTCGGATGCTGGATGACAGGCACAGAGATGGACTTTCACACCCACAGTAGCAAAAAAACAGACCAGAATGCAACACAGCTACAAGGCACGGAGGTGTTGCTGGTGAAGAGCCCATCACTGACCATCGCCAACCAGATGGTTACCTCACACACCCATGCTTGCCTACTAATATTCATATTGACAACATCTCTGGTAACTGTAGGATTACACTCTCGAGGCATCTGAACTACAAGTTTCCATTTGGATTTAAACTGGGACAAATATAGGTGTGTTTTTAAAAGCTGATACTGATATCTGACCCAGTGTTTGTCCTCTGCTGCACATATCCACCAATCCAATGTTTGCTAAAGGTCGGGTTTAACAGAAGAGCAGAGATGTGCTGGTTTTGGAGTCAGACTGATACAAGGGAATAAAAATCAAGATGCCTCTTCCTGTGCTGATTCATGACGATTTTTACTTCTTATATTTAAATCGTCTCACTGATTTTTATGAGGGAGCAATACAAAATTGCAGAGCTCCTTCAGGGGTTTTGATGGAGGTTAAATGCACTGAGGGCCAGGGTATGCTAAAAACAAACTAGTCCAGAGTAGCATGTACTCAGTGTCATTTTGGATGACATATAAAGTAGATCCATGATACTTCCACTGCTGACACTTGTATGTAAACACTCATGTCACTCAAGCAATATGCATTTTAATCATATATTCATATTTAATCATAATCAATAATAATTTTCACAGTTCTAAAACAAGTGACACTGTCCTTTGCTTGAAATCATTAGTGGTTGATTTACAATTGTTATTCATCAAAGGTACATTTTTTTTGCTTAATTATTAAATCAGACAGTTAATTGATGCAGTTCTCTTATCATCTAATCTAATCTCTTAATAACACATGACCTCCTCTGAAAACATGAAAATTTGGGGGGTCTCGAAAATACAAACAATATGCTCATTGCTTTTTCTCTGTTTCTTCATGTTCATCATCATGGATCATACATAAATTGAGGCTGAGTGATCTATTTGTGCCAATAATCTATATAATATCACTCTGTACAGCAGCAGTTACTTTTCACCTGTCTTCATGACTCATCTTCTTATTAACAGAAATCATGTGGTTTCTGATCAAAAGGTGGTAAAAATTGAGCTCCCCTCCCTCACACTGTCTGTGATGAATACTGACAGTAGGAGTTTTAAATAAACTTTATGAGTGTTGCAGTCTGTGCCTTCCAGGGACAAAAACACACTGTTTACATTCTTAGCTCCATACTGTGTGAGCATTCACGTCCCCACAACAGTGCTACATTATTTTGCGTGGACTCCAGTGTGCTCCCACAGTCACACAGCAGCTCCCGGCGAAAGTTTGGGATAAGCTTTCTGCAAAGTAATTAAAAATACTACTTATTCAGAAAAGTTCTACATCCAGATCTGATCAGGTCTGCATACACCCCGTCTGCACTGAGGTGGTGCATGCGTGGCCAGGCCACTCACCGCGCTCCCACGGCTCTGCGTGTTACCAAACTGCACTAATATCTCCGCAGTTCGTCTAGATGCTCCTTACCTTGCAGGTTCTGCACTCGGATGTCGCTGATCTGTCCGATAAATTCCTCCCGCTCGAACCAGTCTTCCCACTCGTGACCAGCCATCTGGAGAGAGAGCCGCGGAGAGTGCTGCAGGAATCCCGGACAGAGCTCTCAGAAAGCTCCCCCCGGCCGGAGGAGGAGGAGGAGAACCTTCTACTGCAGCGGGCAGGCGGGCTGTCTATTGTCCAGCCGGCCGAATGGGATCCATGCAAAGCCCGGGCTGCTCAGACTGGGACAAAACACGAGGGTTTCACTCACTCATCGCTGCTGCTCACTGTGGGCTTTTCCCGTCACAGTGCAGCGCGGAGAGAGGAGGAGAGCGATGGAGCAGTGGGAGCGCAGCCCGGAGAGATGAGCGCAGCGCGGAGGAGGAAGGAGCTGCAGCACCTGGTTGGTATTTCCGAGGTGGGATGGAGCTGATCCAGTGCCCGCCCACCTCTCTCTCACTCCCCCTCTCTCTCTCTACACTCACACATGCTCAGAGTGGTGGAAAATAACTGAGGGCACCAACTGAGGTAGTTACCAAAGGGACATTTTTATTTACCTGTAGTTTACATGAACATTTTATCTTCTGCTACTTTAGGTCATTAGTTTGGGCGCCTATGTGAAAAATTTCAGGCATGTTTGACCATTCAGGAAAAAGTTGTGAGCCTTTTTGTATGGGAATCCTAATCCTCTACTGGGTACATGGGCACAGAGCTGAACAGGTTTGTTGTCCTATAATAATACAACAATAACAATATTTCTGCAGTCTAACTCACCATACAGATATAGATGCACGGTCCTGAGCAGAATATACAGTGCACTGTATATTCTTGTATGTTGGTGCACAATAAAGGAACGTCTTTAAACTGTACATTATCTATTTGTCCACGAGGGAGCCCAGAGTGACAGATGCTGGCAGCAGGGATGGAGACGATGTAGCAGGAAGTGGATGAGGGCAACACAGTGAGAAGTTAACCAATCCATCAGAACTTTGAAACTTCAGGAAGGTGTGATGGAGAAGGCATTACCGAAGAAGAAACCTAAAAACAAACAAATCTAAGAAGTACAACAAACCGTCTGAACATAATCTGGACATGTAATGATCAAGCATGATACCCTGATAGGATCCACACCTACTGGCTAAAGAAGCTAACTGCACTCCATGAACCTGGCAGCACAAATGACCCAGCTGGTCTGGGATGGCAGTGGGTTGACCACCCTGAGTGGTTAACTCAGGGGTGTCAAACTCGTGCCATGGAGGGCCGAGACCCTGCAAGTTTTCTTTCCAGCCGGTCACTAAAGCAGGTGATTTTAATGCAATCAACACCTCCTTCAATTTGAGGCAAGGAGCTCATCAGTGAGATCAGCTGCTGGAGAGACCGACTGGTCAGAAAACCTGCAGGGTCTCGGCCTCCATGGCACGAGTTTGACACCCCTGGGTTAACTGAAGTTCTCACCTTGTCCTGAAGGACCCCAAAGCAAGATCCAAAGCATAAGTTCAACATGACACCAAGAGCCTTTATCAAGAACTCAATGAGGATGAGGAAAACAACGCTTGGTCAACACCAAGCCAACTGCACACATCTCCAACAAGTGTGGCATACACCAAAGAGATGCTCAGTCCCCGCTGCTGTTCTGCATCGGCCCTGATCCCCTCAGCCAGATCATCACTAAGAGTGCCAACCATCAGCAAGCTTGTATACATGGATGACATCAAGCTGTATGCCATGAGCGAATCAGACATCGACTCACTGATCCACCTCACCAGGATCTACAGCAGTAAAGCATTGGTCCCAACTGGATGCACACATTTAGGAATTGTGCATCCTGCATTTTTGAGGTCCATGGGAGTTGTGATGGTTGCAGAGGTAAAAAAAAAAAGTTGCGAGAACTGAGCTTTGCAGGGCACAAGGGTGAAATGAGATTTTGGACGTGCATGCTTCGTAGAGGTAGTAGTGAAGATGTGCGGCAGCTTTGCGACAGGCGGACTCGTGACATACAGAAAGAGTAGACCCTCGAGGACCAGGATTGCCCACCCCTGATCTACATCATCTGTTAAATGCTTACAGGTGGTCTATGGGCTCGAAATTTCCCAAGATGGACTTTTGTGGTCCATGAGTTTGTTGGTGTTTTATGGGCACATACACAGCCCATAGAAGGGGGTACTGTCGGTTGGGACCAAGACTCAACATCAAAATGTCACTCCGATTGCATCAGTGTGGGTGGATGGTGACAGAAAGAGAGGGGAGATGATCAGGACTGAAGGGATAGAACGACCAGGACACAACATAGCAGATGGTGAAGACAGCTACAGTTACCTTGGGATTCCACAAACAAGAAAATCAGCCCCAGCCAAATACCTACACAGAGTAAGGCAAGTCCTGAAAATCATCAGGTTTCCCCCGCTGGCGCATGGCCAAAGGAAGAGATAGAAACCAGTGAAACCAAGACAAGGAAGCTCCTCACAATGCATGGAGGGTTTCACCACAAGTCCAGCATCTTGAGACTGTACAAGAAGCTAAAGGACGGAGGACATGGGCTAGGGAGCGTCAGAGCCACTATCCAGGAGGAAACAACAAAGATCCAGGAGTACATCAGGAAGAAGGCCACAAGTGATGATCTGCTACCTCAGGCAGGAGGAAGTATCATGGGAGGACAAACCCCTCCATGGTATGCACCATCGGCAAATAGAAGAAGTGAAATCCTACCAGTGGCTGGAAAAGAGATTTTATACATTTATGTATTTCTTCATTGTTCATTGTCTTATTTTGCATGTGTTACATAAAATTAAAAGCTCTTTGTGTTTTACTGCTTGAATTCTGTGAAAAAAAGTCTTTTTTGTGTTTCTGGTTTAGTAATTCTTCTCCTTTCATCTCCAGCTGAATCAGGCTTTAAAGTGAGTGTGCAGCTGAATAATTGCAACGTGACTCTTGTGCTGCAATATAAAGTCCATACTGAAGCTGTGTCTGGTCCACAAATTAGAGTCATTTTAGTCAAGTATGTTCATACTTTTCAGGTTTTTATATTTCAGGTTACAGTGGAGCTTCAAGGTCTCACACTGAACTGAAAAGTTTTTAATGGCATATTTTCCCCTATGAAGAGTGTAGACTTGAACTAAAAGGTAACATCTGATATATGACAAAGGTTAACAACACTCACTTATCAACATCATATTAGTCTGATTTCAGAGGGGAATGTGTGTGTGTGTGTGTGTGTGTGTGTGTGTGTATCACAAACGTACTGCCGTAATATCTCTTCATGCTCCATTGTAGGTTTCCAAAAATGGCCAAACTTCTGTGAACATTACTTAACGCTCCCCAGAGGATTACCCATTTGATTTTAAATACTCCATGACTGTGTGACTTTAAGATTTTTTCCCCCTGAAACTGGATGTGAAGAGTTAGTTAGTTAGAACTATACCCTGACGAATCACAGCTCAATGCATTGAATGTGTGCAGCTTTCTGAAGTCTTGTTACTGCAGTGAGAACATCAGAGGCTGCCTGTGAAGAAGTGTGCATGCTGACTGTATCTGGCAACCCACACTATATTATTCAAGTCCAGTCAAGTCAAGTTTATTTATAGAGCACATTCCAAATCAACAAGCATCGAACTAACGTGCGGTACAACATTTCAAAACAGAAACACAGGGCAGACAGAAACAGGAGCAATGCAGTCAGACTGTGTAAATATATTTAATATATAAAACAAGAATTATCTCAGAAAAAACTATATTCAAATAAAAGGTCTTTTAGTTGTTTTTTACATCAGGTCAAAATAGTGAGAAAAGGTTTCAAAGTGATCAGTGTTGGGGCAAATTAGAAATGTCTGGTCAACCTGTCCCAAAGATTACAAGTGGAAACTGAAAATGTGAGATCCCCAGTGTTATTGTCAAGACCGTATCGCGTATCAAGACCAAGACAAGACCAAGACTGTTTATATCAAAGAAAAACTAGAAAAGCACTCTGAGAGCGCAGACCTCCACCAAGCACTGTTAAGGCCAATTGATACTTTCCACGTCTGCATGTCCACGTTGGTGCACGAGGGTCCGCGTCACGTAAATGTCATGGAACACGTCAGGAAGCGCTCGAGCGGACAGGCGCGGAGGCGTCCGTGTACAGTTCCAA
>OOFC01006762.1:2988-21026 GCA_900323345.1 Pseudochromis fuscus
GCACTTAATCACAAAACATTATTAAAGCAAAGGTTTAATTTGATGTGTTTAACCACAGAAAATCAAATAATATCAACCTCACTTTTAGGGTTTTCATATGAGTCAAAAATGGTTCACATTTTGCAGCTTTACTGTATCATCACCACCACACACACACACACAGCAACACCGACTGGCTTTACGTCATCTTCACCACATACACCACAGTGTCAGAACCATTAGGGGGCAGTGTTGGCCCAGATCTGGGCGTGGAGGGTCTGTTTTTTTTCCTCCAGCAGCTGCTCAGGGGGTGAAATCAGTCTTAAGTGCTGATGTGGGGTCAGAGTTGGGATTTCCACAGCAGCAGCAGAGGTCAAGATTTGGACCAGTGAAGCTCTTCCTAAGTCAGCAGTCGGACAGGGACCATAAAATATCTCTGCTGATGTTCTTTCTTGCTGTTTCAGCATGGAGAGGACCATCCCTGCAGATGCATCAGGTGTAGAGTACAGGCTGTTATCGACAACAGCCCCTCGGGGAGGTGTGTTTGTGTGGGTGGATGTGGAAATGTGTGTGTGTGTGTGTTATATGCAGAGAGGGTCTTCCAATGATTGTGCTCATTACAAGCTGTTACTCGGACAGAAAAGCCACCAATACCACATAATACACACAAAACATATATAGATGATACCTTCCCTATAGAGTGTATCTGAAGCATAGTTTTATATTTTACTTCACCGTGTCTTAAATCAGCAGACTTGTCTCCACTTCTTTGAAATCTTCTTTCTTGCCTTCCCTCCATCCTCCCTTTTCCTCAATAATCTAATCTCCTCTTATCAGCTTCCCTTCTTGTATTTGTGCTCCTCCTCCTCCTCTTCTTCTTCTTTTTCTTCTTCTTCTTCTTCTTCTTCTGTTCCTCAATCTTGCTGATGTGTGTTTGGGAAAAAATAGAGAGAGAGAAAGAAGGAGGTGTGTAGAGACCTGCTAAGCTGGAGCAGTCGTCCCCCTGGTGATACTTCTATCCAGGACAACAAGCACCACCTGGGGTTTACATAACACACAAACACACACACACTTCCTCACGCTCTCTGTTCATATCACTTTCTCTCTGATACCCTTTTGTCTCATCCTTGTCCTTCCTCTGTCTCCTTCTGTTTTTTGTTCAGTGTGTGTGTGTGTGTGTGTGTGTGTGTGTGTGGTGGGGGGGCGGCTGCTGTTTAGCCTGAAGCTGGCAGCCTTGGCAGTTTGTACAGTAGTCTGTGTGTGCTCTGCTGAACGGAGTCATCTTGTTTTGGGTTGTTTGTGTTTGATGATGGACACTTGGAATTTGTTCGCACTGCTCCTCTCCTCACACTAAGCAGGCAGTTGTATAGATTTTTTGTTGTTGTTGTTTGTTTGTTTGGTTTGAAGATAGGAGCCAGATTTCATTGTAGGGATGATTTGACTTGAAAAACCTCTGTCATACACAGGGATTATAATAGCAGAGATTTGCCTTGCAGTGTGTGCTCCACAGCAGGACTGCATTCACTCTCTGCTGAAGAATTATTTCTTATATTCTTTACATCACAAGAAAACAAGATCTTTTTATTTTTTTTCCTCCACGAAACAAGCTGTGCATCATTCGAGGTCATTAAACAGTGGCGGTTGCCAGAACTTCCTCCAGCATTAATTAAAATAAACAAATATGGGCTGTGTTTACAATTGTGTCATGGATCATCGTGAATTATATGGCTGAATTTTAGTTCTGAAATCATTATACCAGTTCATGATGAATTCATTATCAACAAAGCATTACTTATATCCATGTTTGCAAATAAATCCTGGTCACAAATGTCACCTAGAGGTGAAGAATGGATTTCTAAATCAGTTTATCTATAACTAAGCAGGAGAAGAAAAATTCAACTTCAAAGTAAAATTTTATTTTATGTCAACTTCAAACAACGTCTTTAAGAAAAGTTTGGTGTGTGAGCCGAAGCAACTTGAGGAAAGTGATAGAGGTCAAGAAGAGGTCAAATAGATCATGCTGGTTTCTAAAAATAATAAAAAAAAGCTTCTCTCTACAATGCATGCAACTACAAACCTGTTCCACAGACAGGAAACTTAAACACATTTAAAACAGGAACTGAGTATACAAGTAGCAATTAATAACCCACAAAGTAAAAAAAAAGATAATCATCAGGATAATTTAGCAGTACCACACCATCAAAGCAGACTATGCTAAATTACTCATGCTCAAAAAATGGGAAAAATATAAATAATGCAATAGCAGGACAATTACAGGCCTCCTAGCATAACTCAGGGTATTGAACACTTTCATTCAACCCAAGTGCTCACACTGTTCTTCCATCTTCCTCCTGCAAAAACATGCATATTTTTGAGGTAAGCATGGATTATGAAATGATACGTCCTTGGCAATAGATGCCTCAAAGGCCTCGTTCTACTGCAACCATGTGGCCACCTTTTTTGATTTCTCCATGCGGACTTGGAGGGGCCCATACTGTGTGATGTCAGTACAGAGCACCACTCTTTAACATCCGGCAGAAAACCTTGGGGGATAAACACTCACTTTGAAGGTGTCATGATGGCTTCTTTCTTGTGACAACTTCAAAGTGAATGTTTAGGTCATTCCTTTAGTTTGCCAGAAGGACTTCTTGCCATTTCACTGTGCAATGAGAAATCTTAACGGCAGTCACATCCAGGGGCCCCGTCACCCCCAAGAGCCTCAGCGCCTGGTAGGACATCTAATCTAAAGGATGTGAAGAGCGCAAACCTGAAGCAATGGAAAACAGTAATGTCGTGTGACGGTTCATCTATTTACCTCTCGACAGATTTACAATTCAAAACAATCTCGCTGTCGACTGCTGGCTGTCATGTATCTGATTGCTCTCCATAATAATATAATAATAAGCGGATAAGTGAGGCCTCACAGATGTAAACATACTTTCAAGGGTGAACTAATCATTTTTGTCATATCAATCCAAGTAGACTGACTGGGCTCAAAGACACAACACCTTCACCCATAAAATACATTTTTTAAGAACCTCATTTACATAATCTTGTTTAAAGAAACAGTTCCACATTTTGTGAAATGTGCTTATTTGCTCTCATGGTGGATTATGTACTGTAACTATTTCTTTGGCAGACATGGGCACTCCTGTTTGTCTTCTTGTCTTCATGTTAAGTTAAGCTAATCACCTCCTGGCTCCAGTTCTATACAGAAATTAACAGAGACTTTTTTTTTTTTTTAAGACTTGTCTATCATGTCAATTCCTTAGCACTTGAGTCTCAAATGTTTGATAATTGTGGTGTGAAATATTTCAGAACTGCACTAACATGACAGCATTTTTTTACTTTTGTTATTTGGTGTAAAAATTGTCAGTGAAGACGAGACTTCACGTCGTCCAAGAGGATTTCCATTATCCACTCTATTTGCTGCTGGTTGATGCGACATCGGAGCGTAGATGGCGAGCAGCTCTGACAGAGTGATGCTTCACTTGGGATTTTGCCCTGTAGTATCTCCGCACACTCAACAGTGGAAGACTGCACGCTGGAAAAGGACAAGAGTGCTGGACTGACTCAGACAGATAAAAAGGTTCTACATCCAGCCCACGACCTATCAAAAGGAGCATCTTAATTATTGGGCAGCATCATGTTGGTGAGAATGAAAACCCAAAAATTCAACATGGTGTGAAAGCATTTCATAAAAACTCAGTTAAAAACCTTCCTGAAACCCTTGTATTTTATTTTTCTGTGATTAAATTCTTTGCTAAAACACCAATAATTTATTATAAATATCTATAATTACCCATGTCGCTTTGCAGTTTTCTTACATCTCAGACTCAAAGTTTTATTTAGGTTGTGCAATTTGTTTATCTACCTTTGGCACAGGACACCCACATATTTCAATTAAATATTTATTTCATGTTATCCATTAGTTGCATCACGATGTAGACTTGTAAACATTGTTATTTTTTTTTCTAATAAATAAGTCTCTTGCATGAGACACAAAGACGAGCCCCCGCTATGCTGTCGCCCATCATCATCCTTTGGGCTGAGAAAACTCCTACAGGCCAATTTTCAATCTGTCAGTCCTGTCACATTAGTTTTCCTGCACTGTGTGTCTTCTGTACGTCTTTGGACTGAACGTCATGTGACCTATAAGTGCGCACTGAATGTGTGTATGTGTGTGTGTAAGGGGGGTCTCATAACTGACACAACATGAAGGGTTGTTACAGGCTGGCATGTGTTGCATAATGTTTTTATCTCGACCGCACACACGCTTTCGCAGTCCTGCCATTGATGTAGGTGTTCTTTCATCTGCTAGCACCTCAAAAGTGTGTGTGCGTGTGTGTGTGTGTGTGCTTGTGTGTGTGTGATTACTACATGTCAAAAGGCTGCAGTGCGGAAAAATGTGTAGGAGTGCACCGAGAAGGCAGTTGCAATGGTGCAGAGAGGAAAAGAGAGCGAGTGTGAATGAACTGAAGTCTTTGGGATTCATCTTCCTCGGCCTCCATCCCTCTCTGCTCTTCCTCATCCTCCCCCCCTCCCCCCTCCCCCCTCTCAGCTGGACTTCATACATGCTCGACAGAAATTTCTCTTTTTAACTACAAGCATGTCAGCTGCACAACACTGATAATTAAACCATAAATGCAACTTCTGGAATGATAATCACATCAGAGTGATAAGAAATCTACATAAAAATAGCCTCCAACACACATGTTAATGCAATGATTACACACATGAACACACTGGAAATATGAGTGACTTGTTTTGATGATATATTGTTTCTCACACATTGCTTTGTCACTCTGTCATTCACAAAGTTATTATATTTTCTTATGGTTAAAGAAATTGTAGAGATTTTTTAAATTTGAAAGATGTGTCTTCTTCTTTTTCTTTCAGCTTTTCCCTTCAGGGGTCGCCACAGCCAATCATCTGCCTCCATCTAACCCTATCTCCTGCATCCTCTTGTCCTCTTTCACTACATCCTCCTCTTTGGTCTCCCTCTATGCCTCCTGCCTGGCAGTTCAAAACTCAGCATCCCTCCACCGATATATTCACCATCCCTCCTCTGTACATGTCCAAACCATCTCAGTCGGGCCTCTGTGGCTTTATCTCCAAAACATCTAACATGTGCTGTCCCTCTGATGTGTTCATTCCTGATCTAACTTGGTCACTCCCAAACAGAACCTCAACATCTTCATCTCTGCTTGCTCTGCTTCCTGTCTTTTCCTCACTGTCTCTACAACATTGCTGGTCTCACCACCTTTCCTTTCATTCTTGCTGATACTCCTTTATCACACATCACTCATGACATTATATTTACCGTATTTTCCAGACTATTGAGTGCACCTGTCTATAAGCCGCTACTGAATTTATTCAAACAGTTTCATGTGGTCCACTCTGACCAGGTCTGATATGACGACGCTAAACGTATAGGCAGCACGGAGCTTGCTAGCTTGTAAAAAGCTAACGAGCTTCGTGGCACTGATACATGAGCCACACCGGTGTTTAAGCGGCAGGGTTCAAAGCGTCGGAAAAAAGTAGCAGCTTATAGTCCGGAAAATACGGTATATATCAGTGTGTCACATGCAAACTTGAGGCGTTTGGTTTCAGAGCTGATGCTTTGAGTGGGGCTGAGCCCAACTGTATCTAGCAGGTAACTCTCAGCCTCCCTCATCAGCTCTGGTTCTTCCCTCCACGTGAGGTTACAGCCCATGTTCAAAGAGCCTGGGTACGTACCTCTCTGCCCTCTCTGACTACCTAAAAGCACCGTACCCAATCCCTATTGATCTTTCAGGTGGTGGGCCCACATGGTCCTCCCATGTTGCCTTTTCAGGCTGAGCCCTGGGACCAGGTGCTTGTCTGAACTCTACCCCCAGGCCTTGTTCCAGGTGTAGTCCAGGTGACCTTAATCCAGAGTCCTCCCAGAGGGGGTCACCTGGAAGAAGTTGCAGGGGACAAGGACGTCTGGGCTTCCCTGATCGCCCTGCTGGACAAGCGGTGTAGAAGATGGATGGATGGATGGATGCACTTGTCATTTCAAATAAGCCTTTAGAAAGAGGAATTCTGCCCTCTCATTGTGTACAGACAGTAAGGAATAGTTCAGCATTTTGGGAAATATGATTATTCAGTGTCTTGCTGAGAATTAACTCGGTCTTGTGGAGCTGATTAGCACTTAACATAAAGAGAGGAGGATAACAGAAGTTTAAAAAGACACATTCTTACATTGTTATGGCTCATACTCAAGAATATTTTAGAGTGATTTATGTAGTCTATCTAATCTGACTAAACAGTTTATTCACTTGACCAGCACCTCTGTGCAGTATCTCGACATCACCTGATGGTGCCAACACCACTTTATCTTGACCTGGGCCAGTTTAAATGAAATGTTTTGTCTTTTTTTTCTGAACAAAGCTGACCTCTTGATAGCTGTAGCTTCCTACGAAACGGACAAATATGAGAGTGCTATTGATTATCTCATCTAACTCTCTGCTAGAAACCAAATAAGCGTATTTCCTTCTCATCATTTTGTGAAATATTGAGCTCCGACTTCTCTTACTTCAGCTGCTTCCAATACAAATCAGATTATTCAAGAGTTTACAAGGAGATTTACAGCTTTTGACATTGAATCCACAAGCGAGGGAGATGTGCATAAATGAAAATTGTATTGCGTTTTTTTAAGTTAAAAAAAAAAAATCCAAATCACCCTCCACCTGTGTTGATTTCTGCTTGTGGTTCATTTTATTTGAAGCCAATTTTTAAGATCCAATTACTCACGGTATGAATTGCAAAATGAATGAGGGGAAGTGGAACTAGACAATGGCTATGTTTACATGCACATAATAATCAGATTATCAGAGCGAGGTACCACTCCAATTAGGATGTTTACACGGGTTGACTGTTTCATTATTATTCCTCATTCCATGCCACAGACTGTGATTAATGGCTGAAGATGCATCCTCTCTGTAATGTTTAAATGTCATCGTGTCACTCCAGTGTTCAACTCCCCACCCCACCCTCTCGAAACCTTTCTCCCATGATGCCACACAGATAAAACCTTGTGACCACATTAATGAATATTGGAGGATTGTGTTTTCAACAGTAGCTTCGTTGTAGCGGAGTAGCAACAACGATGCCTTTTCAGTCCAGGATGTTAGTTTGTAGTCTTAATAAATAATGAAACAATGTAAGGGACAGAGGGAAATGTCCTTGCAACATGTCACAAGATGTGGTTCAAACTTTAATAAAGTCAGATTTGATTAAAGCCAAAGCAGCCGTTAATTAATGAATAATTTAAGTAGTGAATATTTTGTTTACCTTGGGTGTTGACTGTCAGTGTTAAACCAGCCCGTTCAAGCATCCCTTGATGTGCTTTGCATTTGCTGCTGTGGATTTTTCTCCAATCAAATATTCATATGCAGTGATGAAACCAGATTTACTGCTTCTTCAAGGAATTTATAAGAATTACCATGAGATCAAGCTGCAGCCTCCCTTTTCTGTTTTTTTTTTTTTTTTTTGTTATTTTTTTTATTTTTGGAATAAGGTCCTTGTTTGTTGATTTTAATTTCCTCTGGGAATACAGTATAACTGGAACATTAGTCAATCAGCTTTTAACGTCCAAACATCAAAAAAATTAATTAGCAACAAATAAAGTGCCGATGCCTGGTTATATATAAACACAGACAAGGCACAAAAAAAGAAATGTGCATGGTGCCAAATGCACTAGATTTCAATGGAGTAAACAATAGAATAAAACATCAAACCAACAAGTCGCTCTGTGGAGCTCATTAAGACACACACAAACAATTCAAAGACTTTTAATAAACAAAATAGAGATGTCCCTTTTCTGTGACAGGTGTCTACTGCAGTCCCACATTAATTCATGTTTTCTTTTTATTTAAAGCTTTCTACAAACACCAGCCTGTTTTTCTGCTCATGCATTAATCAGCTCTGTTTGAAAATGTCCTTCAATAACCTCAATCTTTGTAATAACCCGATGAGGAGTTACAACTTTCTATAGATTCGCACGACACACAGAATTAATTACACCTGTTGAAAATATTTAACTACGTATCTGTGCTGGGTTAAGTTTTCTTCTCACCACCTACATATATCCCTAAGCTTATTAATCCTTGAGCAGATAACATGTGTGAGAAGAGTTACAGGCAGAGAGTTGAACGATGAAAGCTGGTTTCCATCATTCAGCATGATAGCAGGATACTTGGGCTCTACCAGTAAATGGATTACCTTATCACAGGCCTGTAGATGAGTGTGTGTGTTTGCTTGTCACACCTAGAGATATGACCGGAGGATTTTTTTATTTATTTTTCCTTAAAGCATGGCGGGTTTTCTATAAGCTTCTCCTATTCACGTGTCCATATCTCTCACTCTTCTCCCTCCCCCCGGTCAACCCACATGCCTTAAAATGTCCATAAACTATACGTACCATGATAGGTAATTACAGTGGCTTTTTTAGAAGATTGATTTGGTCCTCAGCTGTTCCCATAGAGACCATGTCTCTGGTTGAAGGTAGTGCAGCTCCTCACAGTGAGACCTGTGGATTATGGAGAGATTTGGTTTTAAATATAATTTTTCAATACATTCAGCACCACAAATAAAACTCTATTCCACTTATTTATTTTTAGAGCTGAGGCAGAAATGTAAGGGTTTGATAACTTATTGTTCTCAGGAGTATTTACCTTTAGGAAGGAGGTTGTTTTCACCTGTGCTTGTTTGTTTGTTTGTGTTTTTCTTTTTTTGGTATTTGTATTAAACAATGAACAGATGATAAAAGATTGGTATTTCAATAAGGACAGATCAAATGAAATTAATGAAAAATATTTATTAATGTATAAGCACTGGTAAATGATTAGTCTTACAGCTGATAGCTGGGTGGTGTCCTGAATGGAGGTAGGACCCTGGTGGTGGAGCAGATGGTTGATGGACACTCTCCAGATGACCAAGATAAAGTGGAGATGGGGAGTCAGAGAGTGTCTGGGAGGCAGAGTGATTGAATACTGATGAGTTCATTGGTTCAAAGGAGCAAGAAGATCATTGGACCACTGGACTATTGTGATGCTGCAATTAAGGATGGGGTGAGTTTGACAGTGTGGGAAAGTGGAAGTGACAAAGATAAAAGAGCAGGAGGAGTCTATCATACACCCAGGGATGCACAAAAACAAGATTAAAGAGATCTTTATTTATTTACTTACATGGTGTTATTGGACAAATACAAGAAATGTATTTATTAAATATATACTCAATTAGCTTCAAATAAAATCATGTAGATAATAAGACATAAGCATCAGCACATAAGAAAGTAAAGTGTTACGAATATAAAAACAAAAACCTACAGGATAAGAAGGTATTATCATTCTTCTTTTAAAGGTAGATAAAAACATCAATAATACTGAGTCATAAAAACAAAACACAAAAGATATGTAGTTTGATTTTAAAAGAAAGCATTGTAGTAGTAGAGCATATTTCATGTGGCAGAGAGCTCCCTATAGGAGAACCATAAGGTGACAGCTGATTCTGGGTATAGTAAGACAAGTATTGGATGATCTGAGTGATCTCTTCAAGGTGTATCATTTAAAAACAACTACATATTTTAAAATTAATTATGTGTTTTACTGAGAGCCAGAAAAAGACAACAAAATAGGAATGATGTGTTCAGATCTTTTTATTTTTGTTAAAACTCTCGCTGCAGCTTTCTGAATAAGCTGGATTTTTTTTTTTTAACGTCTGCTTTGTCAGTGCAGCAAAGGGTGCGTTACAATAGTCGTCTGTGAAAATAAAGCCAGCTTTCCAGACTGATACAGGAAACATCTGACTTTTGATATATTTCTAAAAGGCAGTCTTAGAAATATTATGTAATGACAGGTTCTGATTTTATGATGACAGTAGAGGAAAAGTTATTGCAATTCATCCAGTGAAACATGTCTGTGGGGACATTTAAAGGTAATCTATGAAACTGAGTTTATTTCAGCCCACACCTGTGTGATGGTCTCACCAACTGACCGTCATCTCCACAAAGATGCTTTTAGAGCAGCCCTGACAGAAATGATACCGTGTGGTTCATTTCCTGGGAGTGTAGTTATATTTGAGTCAACATTCCCGGACTTTAATGAAGGAGCTTTCAGCATCTTGGGACTGACCTGGATTAATCTCCCTTGGCAATTACTTCTTAAAGTGAAGTGTGTGATGCTGATGAAGATGCTGGCCCCATCCAGCCTGTCTCTGTGGTAGTTTTAAGTGTCCTAGTTGCAAATATTTCAACTATATATAGTTACTAATTGCAAAGACAGATTTCATTGTGCGTGCTCTGCTCTCTTCTCGGTAAAGTGGTGTGCTGTGGATGTGTGTTTAAATGATAGACTTTTTGTCTATACCACTTTGAAGAGATGATCTGAGTTGTCCTGATTTGATACACCTCACCAATCTCAGAAGATTGAAACAAATATTAAAGATAATGCGAGACTGCTGAGGCCCTGATCTCCCTGCGTGAGACGTCTAATCAAAACATAGTCTGCAGAGTGTGAACAAGTATGGGAGACTATAAATAAACCAGAACCAAACTGCCTGTCTTTCTTCAAACACAGCCCGGGCTGGGATCGCGCAAGCGTGTCCAATCTAGAGTGCCTAGGCGATGCAAACATCTTTTGAGGATGACATGTCAGTCAAACGAACAAGAAAACAATGAAGAGTGACGAAGCATGGAGGAGAGCGACTGGTTGAAGTGTCATTCAGTGCACAGAGGATACATACACACATATATATCAATATACAGTATGTACACACACATGCAGAAATGTGTATATTCACACCCATAAACATACTTGCAGGGCTAAACCAAAAATGCTCACAAAGATTTAAATGCTTTTACAAACTAGAGGTACTGATCGCCACTCACACCGTGCACACAGTGAAGGAATAGTAATCGACTACACGGGTACTGAAAACAGCCTCAGGAGGAACACAAAATCTTAAGTGGAATAAGAAAAGAGACGAGGCCAGGTAGAGAGGCGCGAAAAGAGAGAATATTTAGACAGACAATCAAAGAAGCAGACGCTCTTTAAGAGAGAGACTGACGGCAGGAGATTGTTGCCACAATGAGAACCAGGGACTGTGGTGCACAGTGGCAACAGGGATTCAATTACAGAGTATTGTTCTGACTCCCACTCCCTGGGACAATGGCAAACATCAGTCTGTCAGTGGCAACAGCAGGGTGGGAGGAGTGAGTGTGTGCATGTGTGTGTGTGTGTGTGTGTGTAAGCAGGTTTGTGCATATATATGGGCACAGTGCCTTGTAGTGTATTAGTGCAATCTCAGCATGGACTAAAAGCTCATGGTAACTTTGTCTGTGGTCGAGGCGAGTCTGGCCCGAGGCGAGCCCTGCAGAAAACTGGAAAATAAATGACAGGCTCCATCTCCCAGCTACCACCTACATCAGTCATTCTTTTATTAGTACAGCTGAGAGCTGTGCAAGGATGGAGAGAGACAAAGTAAAGGACAGAAAAGTGACAGGAGAGACCAGAAGAACAGACAGGAAGCAAGATGGTGGTAAAAATAGCCACACGGAAACAGACGGAGACAAAGACGCACAGACAAATATTTATGTAAAAGAAAGATGAGAGGGGAAAGGAGAGTGAAGCCACTGAAATGTTGGTGCACTGAACTCTCAGAGTTTCACTGGTTTTCTGAAGCGGGGAAAAAGTTGACATTTTAAAGTTAACATCCGGTGAAGCAATGTTGAAAAAGGAGCGAAGAGGCGAGGATGAGGAAGAAAGACGACAAGGAGAGAGGCGCAGGGAGGAGGAGAAACACGGAGTGAAATCAAATGCCGGAAAAACAAATGACAGCCGAGGTATATGGAGCTCCTCAGATCTTATAACACGACTGACAGGAAGGTGAAAACAGCAACATGATGTGTATTTAAAGCACTGATATGTTTGCATTGTTGAACTTAATGCCACACAGGGATAATAACAGGAACTTTAATAAATGGACCAATGGGGTGAGATTGTCTTCTTCTTCATGTGTTTTAAATTCCACACAGTGACTTTGTAAAGCTTTTTTCTCATATGTCAATCAATCAATCAATCAGTCAGTCGTCTTCTATACCAGCTTTGTACACACTTGGATCACAGGGGTCTGCTGGAGCCTATCCTAGCTGTCAATGGGCAGGAGGCGGTGTACACCCTGGACAGGTTGCCAGCCTACCACAGGGCTAAGACAAACAACCATTCACACCCATGGTCAATTTTAGACAAATTAATTCACCTAACAAGCATGTCTTTGGACTGTAGAAAGAAACCCACACATGCACAGGGAGGACATGCAGACTCCACACAGAAAGGCCCGAACCGAGATTCGAACCCTGAACCTTCTTGGTTTGAGACACAGGTGCTAACCACTACCCTACCGTGCTGCCCATCAGTCAATCCATCAAATTTTATGTATAAAACACTTTTCATGCATTAAAATGTAACTCAAAGTGCTTTACATGTTTAGAATATATAAATGGTAAATTGAGTACATTTATATAGCGCTTTCCTGACCTAAGCTAGGTCCCAAAGCGCTTCACAAGGCAACTCATTCACCCATTCACACCAGTGGCTACCGAGCTGCCATGCAAGGCGCTAGCCACCCTTGGGAGCAACTTAGGGTTCAGTGTCTTGCCCAAAGACACTTGGACATGTGGACAGGAGGAGCCGGGGATCGAGCCTACAACCTTATGATTCACAGGCAACCCACTCTACCAGCTGAGCCATAGCAGCCCATATAGATATAAATATGTGATATAAAAAATAAAATACAATCCCTAGTGCCCACCCAGTCATCCGACCCTCATGCCCCACACAGACAATGAATATACATACTCATCCCTCCCCCTCCCTACACCCACACACCCACACCAAAATAATAAACATACTTAAATAAATAATAAACAGGAGGCTAAGTAAGATGACTCGTAACTTGTGCTTCTTCAAAACCTGAGGCTTACTCTAAAATTAAGATGCTAGAACACCTGACGAACTCCTGCTCCCATCACAGTTGATGCCTTAAGACAAGCTCAGCTTCTGTGTCAGACTACCACCAGGACTGAAGTCTTGTGTTGCCGAGACACGTTATTCTTTTTTCAGATGGCAGATAATGATGTGCGGTGAATGACACTTTGTTATTTAAGTGGGGAAGGAAAGACATTATAAAAGGGATGAAGTGTTTTTGAACATCTGTAATTAGCAGCATGCCGACTGCACGAGAGGCTGACGCAGCGCTGTCACTTCAAACGTGTGGCATGAAATTAAATTAAATATATGAATGAAATGAAAAGGATGTGTTGGGTGACAATGAGTTGAAAGTGGCACTGGATAAATTATCCCTCTCGTTTTTTTCAACTTCACAGGGTTTTAATGTACAAGTATCCAATTAGCACTTTTTTTTGACACCCATATGTTAGCTTAAAAAACCCACTACATTCAGACGTACATGCGGCCTTGCACAACTTGCACTACCTTGCTGCACTGTCCATGACAAATGTATCCGAGAGGAGAGAATATGGCACCAAAGGGTGTGAGGTCTATTTTCCAGAGGAGACAACCATGCCAGAAATATGGATTTTGCCCAGCTACTGCGAGGCACGTTAGACTAATGCCTCCGTGAACTGCCCTATGCTGTTATTTATTGCAATGAAACCACCTTTCCCCTGCTTCATCCACAGCAAGCTGAGAGCGATATCCACAAAGGGCGGGTGAGGAATAAGAAATGGGGGCGATGAAAGGTCAAGGAAATAGATAAAGTGCGGTGCGGAGGACGGGCTGATAAAAGAGAGGTCTCCGTTTAATATGTAAAGTTTACCTTCTCATGTTAGCGGGGCAGAGTTAGCATTCAATTGATGTACGTGAACTTTTAAACGGTAGTGGTCGAATTTAAAAGTTAATTCACACTATTTTAAACTATGCTGACAAGGGAGGAGCGGTGTTAACATTAGGGCGAGCTGACAGGCAACGAATTGCTCTAATGAATTTGGTGTGCATAAAAATACAAGGAAATGTGCAAGCTGGTAGCGGACTGTTTGGATGTCAGCAGCACCAGCAAGGTCATTTAAAAGGGGCAGTAAAATCAATAACCTCAAATAGCGCTTTTCAAAAAAAAAAAACATCTGTCCTTGAGCGTTCTTATCTGCTCTCTTCCTCCTTCAACATGATCACATCCCTCCAGCAGTAACCCTGATTAGCCCTGTACACAGAAATCTGCATGGTTATAAAAGCCCAGGCTAAAATTAGGCTGCTGGCTAAAAGGGCATGGTGGATGGTGATATGTTTGTTTTCTTGGTCATGTGATTGATATAAAGATTTATTGTGTACTATTATGGTGAAGTTTCTTTTTTCAAAATCTTAAGATTTAGAAAAATTGCAAAAAAAACAGTTTACCGTATTTTCCGGACTATAAGCCTCTACTTTTTTCTGACACTTTGAACCCTGTGGCTTAAACGGTGTGGGTCAGTATCGGCGCCACAAAGCTCGTTAGCTTTTTACAAGCTATCAAGCTCCGTGCCGCTGATACATTTAGCCTCGTCACATCAGACCCGGTCAGAGTGGACCACATGAAACTGTTCGAATACATTCAACAGCGGCTTATAGACAGGTGCACTCAATAGTCCAGAAAATACGGTACTTTGTCATAGCAACCTCCAGGATATATAAAAAATGTATAGTATATCTTAACATTAACCACTAAGAACATACAGTGGTATACAGGACATATAGTATGTTGTGATGATGAGTGATTTCCTGCATTACATTTTTCTTCCATTCAGTTACAGTTATGTTATCTTCATCCCTTTGGCCTTTAATATTGTGCATATAGTGCTGGTACTGTTTTATTTTACTTCAATTAAAAACTTACGCCACCAAAAAAAAAAAAAAAAATCATCCTTTGAGGTTTGTCTTTGTGTTTGAAACAGGACAGTAAAGACACAAATTGAAAAACAAAAAGTCCAGGAAATACGAGGGGAAAAGTTTAGGTGACATGGCAAGGTGAAGGTATTTATTTCAGCAGCCAAGGTCAGGAAAATAACAAATTTTTGGTGCAGGAACCTGTTTGTGGATAATGGCATAATCCATCACCTTTGGTCTCTTTCTCTCCCGCTCATGTGTGGGGCCATATCTTGGGAATAGTTTGGATGAAATAAGCAGTCAGACAAGATCAGAATGTAAAGATGAGTTTACACACTGAGATCTCCCACAGTGCTGTGGGATACAGTGTCTCACAGGAAATATATCTAGGTTACTCGATGAGTGATGTCAGTATTGTAAAAATAACATTTTATATGAATGACTTGAATTACCACAGTTTGGGAGAAAAAAATAAAATCCAGTGTAAGTGGTTCAGATCATAGCCTGCAGATTACATTACTTGTAGTAATAAAGTTGCCAAAAAACTACAAAAAGTCAAATTTGAAAAAAAAAAAAAAAGTCAACATTAGTGTAAACATTATGGGACCTGGAGGTGGGAATTTTAACCCATACAGAATGAATTCTCAATTCAAATTAGTTTTTTGGTTCAGTGAGGTAAAAAAGCAGCGTTCATTACTGTAGATCACTGTGTGCCAAACCATGCAGTTGTAGTTTGGACTCACTGAAATGCAATATGCCAGATAACTAGATAACTGGTCCTGACTGAAGGTCAGTGTCTGACAAACAGTAAACAACAGAGAGAAGTATGTGGGATTTTTACATTTTAAATGATGTTGCTGTCTTCTGCTTGTGAATGAAATGAGAGTGTAACGTACTGACCAGCAGCACCACCAGCAGCAGCAGCAGCAGCAGCAGCAGCAGCAGCAGCTAAACAACAGCATCAACAACAGAAAAGAAAGTTAAAAGGCTGAAGCAGCACAGTGTAAACTCTTTTCTCTTTGTTCAATGTTGCTTCTCTAGATTTCATGTCCATGTTTGAACAGGACCTTTCATTATAATGCATTTCCATTTTCATTGTCACAATGGAAAGTTTCAGAAATTAGTTTTTAAATGTGAAAACAAACATTTTATGCCCAGTACACAAAGGATCAGTGAGAGCAAGGCCACTTGACTTTTGATAAAAATATTCTGTCCCTTGTTATAACCACAGTTTGGTGCAATAGATTTTTTTAGTTAGAAATAGAGGAAATAAAAAAAACACACACACATAACAATTGTTGCTGCTCAGCTGCAATCAAGCAAATAAAAAATATTAGTGTGTAGTTATTAGTGAATTTTCGTCAAAGACTGACAAAAAATAATCTCGTGTCAGTCTTAGAATAAAAAATGGACCAAAACTTGCTCAACACGCTGCATCATGCAGGATGTCAACACTGACAGCAAATCATCAGACTTCACTGCCACCAAGTTTTCTTTTTTATTTGTGTGTTTTTTGTCTGTCTGTTTGGATTCCTGTATCTCCCTCAGTGTTTACACATCGGTCACTAGGAAGACCGCTTTTAGATAAATCATTCATCCTGTCACTAAGTCATATCTTGGAGTTTTACAAGAATACAAATGTCTCTTTGTGGGATGAAAAAGCAATCACCACACTCACAGTGAGGGTCTGAGCAGGGTTGGGGACATCTGTAGGACTTCCCAGGACAGGATATTAATTACATAAGATGACATCGATGGTGACATAGATTGAGCTCTATCCCACGTAAGCATAAGTAAATATGAGGAAGCATTTTTCTTTCACTCTTTAATCCTTTTAGGTCACTGGTTGTATTGGTCAATTAACAATACTAGCCAAGAAAAATGACAAAAAATACATTGTTTTTGTCATCTTACCCAGAGCAGTTTCAGCCAGTGCAATCTACTGTAGCAGTTCAATTATGAGAGAGAGAACAATGACAGAGAGTAGTAGCAGCCTTAGTGGTAATTAATAGTTTGTTGAAACAGTATTGGTAGTATATACATAGCGCTGACTTTGTCTAGTAGTAGGTGATCCAGTGATGGTCTTTCATTTTATTTTAATCATCCAATGAAACTGCTCCAAACATTTAGTCCTGCCCAGATGTCTTGTTTTTGCTGGAAATGCTATGATATGGAAGTTACTCTCCAAAGGTTTCATGGCGATTCTAAGTTCTGGGAGCGAAAATTAAACAAAAGCATGGTGATATCTTCACAGTGCAGCTGGGAGGTTTTTATTTTTACAACCCAACACCTCAGAGGGGGCATTTGTTAAGCAGAGTTGAGAAAAACCGGACTTCACGTTTGCCAGACACCTGGTGCACAGAGTGTTTGGCTGCAAATTGGTTGCAAGATCTGAGAAACTCACTCTCCAGTCGACGATCCAGAAATACCTGAGGGAGCAGGACCAGAGGTGTTGACACAAGTCATAATGTGCAACTTGCAGAGCATGATGCTGGACCATCTGTACAGTTTGATTTTTTTTAGGCTATAGACACTTCCCTATTGTTTTGTGTCAATGTGTCAAAGAATTGAAGATAAAAGCAAGAAATGATTTGCAGAGAACTGCTTAAATACTTGAAGTAGAAGTAGTCCACAGTAGAAAAGTAGAATAGTAGAAATAGTAGAAAAAGTTGGAATTGAGAAGTAGAGATAGTAGAAAAAGTAGAAAAAACAAGTAATAGTACAGAAGTTAAAAAAGTAGAAAAGTAGAAAATAGTAGAAGATAAAGTGGAAAAAGGGGAAATAGTAGAAAAGTTAAAAAGGAAAAATAATAGAAGAGGAGAAATAGAATAGTAGAAAAAGAGAAAATGTAAACGTAATAGAAAAAGCAGAAAAACATGAAGTAGAAATTTTAGAAAAAGTAGAAAAAAGAAAAAAATAGAAAAAGTAGAAACAGAAAACAATAGAAAGAGTAGAAAAGAAGAAATAGTAAGAAAAGCTGAAATAGAAGAAGTCGAAAAGCATAAAAAGTAGAAACAGAAATAGTAGAAGTAGCAGAAATAGTAGGAAAAGTAGAAATAGTAGAAACATAGAAAAAACAGAAAAGTAAAATAAAAACAGAAATAGTAGAAAAATAGAAATAGTAGAAACATCGTAGAAATAATAGTAAAAAAATAGAAA
>OOFC01006780.1:8301-18743 GCA_900323345.1 Pseudochromis fuscus
GCAGCTTTTTTTTTTTTCCTTCTTCCACAAATCAATGATGGAACTGATGGAGGCGGTTAATTGAATTATGGGGTCATTAAAATGCCTACGGTGACTCACTCCTGCGAGGAGGCTGTATATGGCTGTTATGTCTAATTAATTCGGCGAAAATTTAATTAACGCGATTAGGAGATACAAATGCTGGCTTTGTGGAATTTCCCCTTGATTTCTTGTTGTTTGTTGAGTTGACAAATGTGTTTGAAAAGCTTATCTGCGCGCGAGTGCTGGGTCCATAAGCCACCTATAGCCTCTGGTGGATCAGCTGATTCTCTAAAGTGGGATTAACGCACATTTCCGAGGGCGAAGCATGGAGAGGATAAGCAAAGTCAAAAAAATCTGCGTATGAAAGTTGGTAATTAATTGAAAATATAGAAATGTGCTTTAAGATGAACACTGCAACCAAGTTTAATTCGTGTAAAACATCAGAAAAGATGCCAAAATATATAATTAGGTCCAGAACTTATATTTATTTTATTTATTTTTTATTCATTTCAGTGCAGATACATTTAAATTTCCAGGCCTTTAAAAGTTACTTTCAAGTGCCTTCTGCAGACAAGTGTATTTCACATAAATCCAAATGAATACACACCGGAAAGTAGCCAACGCTCAACAGCTCCACAATTATTGGGATTTTGTCGTAATTAATATTTGGTTGTTATAAACTCGGGTCCCTTTTGAGTATTCACGTGTAATCCTTTGTGGCTTTTGGTAACAAATAGGGGATAGAAATCAATAGATATCAGCAGTGAAAAAATGTTCCCTCTATTTACAGGATTTTCATGGGAATAAGTGAGCCCATAATGGCTTAACGTTATCTAAGTCGTTCATCAGTCCAGCACACAAACACAAAAGGCCGGGAGAGGAGTGTGATCCCCTGGGTCCGCCGCCCTGAGCGGCCCGCCACTGTGAAAGTCTCATATCTCAGCTCTCTAATGACTCGGTTTGATGTCTCTCCATTTATCAGTGAGCCCGCTTCACATCACTGCGGCTGACGCACAAGTCGAGGTCTCTCCCTTGTGCCACGAACTGCGCCTTTTGTTGTTAATAGACCTAAATCCTCTTTAAGACGCAAATCTGCGCTCCCAGTCGTGTGCCTCGATATCATCCCACAATAAAGTGGCGCTTACAAAAGGCGCACGTGTTTGTAACGAAATAATCCACTAACGGGGGCTTGCTAAAATAAAATTAAAGGAGATATTCAACTTTTACGCACGACTTGTACACGTGCCACCAAACTTTGAGATTAAAAAAGGATTTTTTTTTTTTTTTTCAATTGTTCAGTGGTTATTTTAATTTCAAATATATTCCTGTAGGATATGAGAATACGCACATATAGAAATTAAAAAACAGAGTCAGACATTTTTCCCCAATTAGTGGAAATAAAAAATAACGGTTACCAACACAGATATTAAGATTTCCAGAAGTTTTACTTAATATTTTGAACAGTGCATCCAACGCCAAAGCTCATTCACTATTCTTCAGTGTAACAAAACATTCCTGCAGGATAATGAAGGAAAGCATATTGCCAGAAGGCCTATAGGCAGCGCCTGTTAAATATGAATGACGATCACAGTGGCCAATTAAAGTAAGACAACGTATAGCACCTTGTATCCGTGTACCTATTAAATCTTTCATCTTAACTCCATTTTATTTCTATTTTCTGTGCATTACACACCAGCTGTGGCAGCTTCCTCAACTCCACTTTCTCTAAATATTTATTGCACAGAAATGATCGCATGTAATCTCGCAGGCATGAGGCTGGTGTTGTCCAATCAGCTGCAGCCTGAAGGAGCATCAGAAGAAATCCAGGAGGGATGCTCTTTACGCACCAACGCTGGTGTCGCTACAGTTTAGTGGCCAAAAACTCTTAAAGGGGCCTCAATCATATTTTCACTTGCAGTTCATTCCCCACGTTTCCAACACCCCGCCTCCTCTGCATCACGAGCACAACCGTGGTGTTTTATAATTATTCGGTAACTTATTAATTATTGGAGCCGGTGTGTCCGATCACCGGACACACGAGGGTCACTGTGCGTAATAACACGGTCACGTGAAGGTGGACGGAGATGATACAAAACACTGATAGGGGAAAAATATTTTTACTATTATTATTAAATCCAAGCTTTATTCTGCATTTATTTAACATTATAAATTATGAATTACTGCCTCCACATAATGAGGACTGACATCTAATATTATATTTATTCATATTTATTATTTTATTTTTCTAACTCAGTCACTGTTTCTCTATTTCAGCCTATAATATGAATAATGCAGCATGTTTATTTATTTTTTAAACTGAACTATTAAGACACATAATCACTAAAACACACCTAGAACCTGGAAGTGATTGATTCCCATTTTATTTCTTGTTGTAAAAAATAATATCAAGAAGCAGCAGCTGAAACATGTTTATGTCTTGATGTGTTTCTTTGTTGCTGCAAGTAAAACACAGTTGTTTACTGGAGGTGAAAAGCTCTGTCTTTTTACTGTCCATAAACCTAGTCATGCCCTGATCGCCCATTTCTGGCTAATTAGCGAGCTGAGGAATTCCTTCTCTACCTGCTTGTGAAGGCTTTGGAGCATTATCAAGACATCAGCAGACTTAAATGAGTCTGTGCTGGCTGGTGGAGAGCAGAGAGAGGGAGGGAGGGAGGGTAAAGAGGGGGAGATAAAGTGGGGGAACATACTGTAGCAATGCAAAGCAAAGAGCGAAACAGGACTGTGCTGCCCCTGTTTATCACACATCAGATTTACACATCTGGGCAGCATTTTGACTATCAGGGGTGCTCTGTGTAGCATGTGTGAAGGTTTGGGCGTCTGTTTAAAAGAGAAGCAGGAAGCACAGGGAGGGTCAGAGCAGCCATCGTCTGTCCGGACACAACGCCACAGCACTGCTTCAACCTGTTCCCCCTGCCAGACTAATCCCTCAAATGTGAGCATCCTAAATGCAGATCTCACCTCCTGGACGTTTGCCCAGATTTTTTTTCCTCCCACTCATGAGAGGAGTCATTTACAAAATCCTTCAGTTAAATGAAATCAGAATATTTTTAAAGTGATTTTTTTTTTTTATGACAAATTAGGTGAGAGAGTCAGAGATTTGCTTGCACCAATCCTCATCTCCCTGCACCAAGTTTGGGTGAAATCATAATATATGACAGATGTGATTGTCCAAATGTTATACTTGGCCCCGAGAGGGTAGAGTGACTTTAGAAAATTTAACTTAAAAAGCAACTACTGCACCTCGAGCTTCTAATATAATTTCCATGAACATAAAGGCTTTTTTTAGAGTGGCGCTTATCTCCAAATATCATCATCCCGTCCTATAGGGACAGGGAGGAACAACAGAAAAATGCAATAAAGTGGTTTACTTGAATTTGATTCAGCGATGCAGAGATGCTGTACAGATGTGGTCCTGAGCAACAACAAAAAAAACAAAAAAACATTGGATTCTTCCCTTGGCGCACAAAAAAATTGAAACCTTTTCTCCTGTGAGGACGAAGAAGATTTGAACTTGCGGTTGTGTTAATGGCGGTGATTGTGTGTGTGTGTGTTTATTAGAGTCCTCTGGCTTGTCTGCGGGTGCAGGGATCTCATGGTTGCTACATTGTCTGGTGCCTTCATTTAGGTCCTTTTGCAGCGCTGCAGCGGTCCACAGAGACTACAGGCAGTTCTGTGTTCAAAAGCCTTGTCTGCCATCTAAATGAGGCTTTCGGGGCAAAAAAAAAAAAAAAAAAAAAATTCAACATGAAAATACCACAATGTGCTGAACATTAGCTCACACTCAACTGGGATGTTTTGGGAATATGTGGGTTCTCCTTTTTGGGTTTTATTTTTTTCCTGTGTATTCTCTAACTGCTGTCTACCCACAGGGCACCGGGGCCTCCAGTTTTTGGGGAAAAAAGGCATGAAATTGACATTATACCCTTAAATGCAGTGTGGATTTGCAAGGAAAACACAGTAATCCTCTGACAATGCTGGAAAATCAAACACATACACACACTTCTCTCGCCATAACAAGCTAGTTTGCTCTTAATTACCAGCATTTCCTTGAAACTGATCCTTGAGAAAAGTATTTTCCACAAGTCCCTACACAGATGCAGTTGTATACGGTCAAAGACTCTGGGGAAATGCAACAATTTATACAAATCAATAGCGGTCAAATAATTCATGACTGATCACATGGTGTTTTAGCTCCTTATTTGCAGTAGAAAACCATGTTTTGTTTAGCTCCCAGAGGGCGACATGAAAGAGCCGGGGAGAGGCGGGAGAATTGGGAATGGAACTGGAGAGAGTGCATGAGGATAATAGGAGGACATTGATCATTTGGTGCACAACAAGACAACTGAACCTGCGAGTCAAGCCTAACAAGATGTATCATTTATACATTATTTAGACGTGTCTGGGCTATACGTTTTCTTACACGAGGTTTGCATCATCATCTCTGGATGGATGCACGAGTGATGTGACCTGAGATGATAAGAGGAAAATGTTAGTGTCTAATTTCTGTTGTTCATCCACAAATAATCCAAACCAGTGACTCTGATCGCAGTGTGTGTGATCCTGATTTCAGTTCTCAGTGTTGTCCATTTGAAATGACTATTGTGGGAGAGACTAAATCCCGATTTGGGCAGCGTTAGTCCGTCACAGCTTGTAATAAAAATTAATTTTGTAAATGTGGAGATGGATCAAGCTCCCTCTTGGCAGGGGAAACCATCCCACAGACATGTTAACAACGTCTTCAGAGACCAATGAGGCCCATTTACAATAAGTGTCTGTTTTAAGTCACTTGCTTTGTGTGTGTGTGTGTATGTGTGTGTCTCACCACAGCAGGCTATAAGGGGTCCCTCTGGTGTCAGCCGGAGAGCAGCCATTTGAGGCAGACTGTCTTTAATGGAGTGATGCTACACTTTCTCAATCACACAATTAAAGCCTGGTCCAGGGAGAGAGAGAGAGAGAGAGAGATTTCTCCTCATAGTGCAGGGAGAAAAAGAGGAAGAAGGATGGTGTCTTTTACAGAGAGTGATTTATGTTGTGGTGTTGAAGAAAGAAGAGTCCTTGATAGATGACTTCATTAGAATTAATTAACAGAACTGAAGAGCCAACACAGACAGAGGCGACGGAGGAGAGACAGGAGGGTAGATGGTGGATTTGAGGGATAAAAAAAGGTGAGAGGAGGTCTACACGAGAGGTAGAGCGGAGGGAGAAAGGATAAATGGAGAACAGATGTCGGAGATTAGGATGAAAATGGCCAAACATGAAGACGAAGCTTGTTTTTATGTGTTAGGAGGTTAGTGTGTGATCAAACAGGAGTGCCCTCTTTAGCTGAGAGCCACCGGGTCCTCAGAAATGTTCAGCTTCACACACAACAAAAATCCTTGGTTTACCATCTAACACCAAGTGGCCCGTTTAGGAGGAGTGTGTTGAGTGTTGATCCAGCCCGATGTGCCGCAGGCTGTTGGCTGAAGTCAGGCTTTGATGGGCCAAATCACTGCCTCTCTTCTATCAGACATGTCCATCATCTTCCTCTCTTTGAATCTCTCCTCCACACAGGCCAGAGCTCCAGCGACTACAGTTAAACTTGAGCCGGCTTTTTGTAGACCTCAAACATTGTTTGACGTCTTTCGATGGCGTTTAGACAGCGAGCACGGCGGAGACTGGCAGGCAGTATTTTTGACTTATCATGGCGCGCCTCAGCTTTGACATTTTGGGCATTTGCTGGACATACAGACGAGCACCACAGAAGAAGGAATTTTTAGCGCAGGAGGAAGGTGAGCGGTCTCTGCAGTGAACTGAGAGGCAGGTGGACAAGTGAGGCTGAGAGACAGGGATAAAAATTGTTTTGTTTTTTTTAAGCAGGAGCAGTCAAAATGTCACATGTATGTTCATATACAGAATACAGACAGCCATCACTTAAAAAAGGGCAGTGATAACACGATAAGATCATAACCCCGTCCTCTGATTAATCACTAATAACGAAGACAGGCCAACAGTAGTGATTGAACCAACTGTGAAATATCGGTATGTAGCTGCATTTTAGATGATATATGAAGGTTTATATGTTGTTCCATATGTTATATCCCTTTCTAGACAGTCATTATAAACTGCCAGTTAAAAGCTTAGTGAGCTGCTGTAGGCAGGGAGCACCTGTCAGTCCTCATCCATCCATCTTGCTGTGCTTTAACTCAGAGCTGATGGAGGCGAGAAGACCCTCAGAAGACCACAGCAGCAGCTGAGAGCAATAATTAATCTAATTCCCGCTCAATTCATTTGGCACATCTAATATATAGGTGCAAGCAGAACAGATGTGCGACTGAAAAGTGTCATATTGAATATAAACTGTAACAAGTTTGTGGTGCAATTCTGGATTTTTTTCCCCTTTTAATTACATCACCTCTCTCCCACCTCCCTATCCCCTCATCTATCTCATCTCGCATCAGATGGATTGAGGCACCAAACATGTGGTCACATGACATGACTGGGTAATCAGTAGGTATTAGTACGTGTTAACAACCCCTAAGCTGAAAGACGATTCCCCTCTCGATATTAAACAGATAACACCGCAGAGGAGCAAGAAGCAAATGGCCCTAAGCCTCCAGCTATGCTCCCCTCCAAAGTTGTTTTCCTGGAAAATTAGGCAATTGACTAATGGCGTAAATGCTGTTAATTACCAGCGCCAGTACCCCAAACAGTCGTCTCTGCCTGTAACTAATAAGAAATCAATTAGCTAATGAATTGGTCATTAAGTGAAAAGCTAATCTTGGCCGAGGTATTTTTTAATGATTATTTTTTGCCTATGATCCTGGCTAATTGCCGTTGTCATACGGCGCTCTCAGCTTTCAGCATGCCTAATGAAGCTTCATTAGATCATAACTGGCACTCTTGGAAGATTCGCGAGCAAACCTGCTTCCCAATTATTTTTAATTGCCAGACATTCTGCACAAACAAGTGCTGCTGCACCTTGCAGAACAGGAGAGCTCAGGCTGGCTGTGCTGCGTTTCCTTCATGACTTCATTTGAAGCGATTAGAGCGTGGGGCAGGGTCGTCGCCGAGCTGCTGTTGTCTGTGGTGGATTTAAAGAGCCCATCAGCTCAAACTGCTGGGCTCATCATTGCGCTTCCTTCCTCACTTTGATTTGGACTGTGGAGAAAAGCTGCTGCTTCCAACATGGCTGGACCGGCTCCGTGTCGCCCATGTGCGCACACACACACACACACACACGCTGACGGACACATTGTGTGTGATGATAACACACAAAGGCAAAGACCCAGAGACAAAAAGAGATTCATGTATTTAACAGGCACATCTGCACAATTACAAAAACACAAACAGAGACTAACACAAATATATAAACACACACTCTGCCTGCACCATCGTACCTGTACATGTGTCAGCTGACAGAAACAAAGGAGAGAGAGCATCCCTCCCGGGCATGAATAATTAAGAAAAGACAAAAGAGTCTTGTTTTTTTTTTTCCTCCTGTATCTTCTTCTTTTGTGTGTCTAGTAAACCCCGGTGTAGTGTACTCCACTAATAAGATGGAGGATCATTCTCTCCATGGTGCTCACACAACACATGTTTCCAATCTGACCCTGTACAAGTATCTCTCTCTAACGTGAAGAGGCTTGTGGTGAAAACAGAACTGCTGAAACTCTGTCAATCCCGCTGATGCATTTCGACAGTTTATCCTGAATTTGCCTTTCCCTCCAACGTCAGGTCTTTTCCTCTACCATTGCTCTGGATGACAAACACAAACAACGCCACTTCAATGGCACAGGACTGAGACATTGTTTTGTTTTGTAGGCACCAGCGAAGAGGCAGAAGAAGCGTATCCATAATCAATCGATTGTTCTCAAAACAATATTTGTGAAGTTCAGACCTAGTTTAGTTAAGCGGCGAGCTACGCAAAGTTATCACCACCTGCGCCTTTGTGATGTAGGCTCTGCGTTAATACAGCTGTCAAGCAAAGGCATGTTCATCCAATCATAGTAGCAGTTATTTACCAAAACATTGTGCCTTTGAGACGGCAGCCAATCTTTTTCAATTCCAGGGGCTTGTCTTTGTGGCCAAGGCCGTGCACTCAATCGATGCCAAACACCTCACCCCAGGTGCCTTTGTGCACATGTGTGTCTGTCTCCATGTGTGTCTGCACGTGTGTGACACACTTAGGAGAGGGCTGGGTCTACTTCACTGGGACGCCAAAGTTTGATGGCGGATGAATGGCACTCCAGATGTCTATCAATATTTAGCAGTAAACATCCCAGGCAGGCGTACGGCGGAGGTGGAGGGGGGGGACCTGGCAGCTGAGAGGATGAGGTGGTGCAGCGATGAACTGCTGACTTTAACTGGTTAAACTGGAAGGTAAAGCCTCTCAGTGCCAGCCACAGCTGCGACACCTGTGAGTTTTGCTGGCAGTATAAACATTATATGTACATTTCTGAGACGGAGGAGGTCATGTTAAGATTTCACCTGGATTTGATACCACATATTTGGACATTTAAGGTAATGTTTTGATGTCTCAAGCCAGCATAAAAAAAATTATAAAGAAAATTAAAGAAATATTATGACCTTGTTTTTAACTGTGTGTGCACAAGCGTGGTTTATTATTCAAATGAGCTCAATTTGTCTGTTTTAAAGCCGCAGATTGTCATTTCTTACAACAGAAAAGACACATTGTTGTTGGCATACAGCAAGCATGTAATTGCATCAATCAGGTAGCATGAACTCAAAGTAAATTATAGCATCCCGGATGAAAGATGATCTCTTAAACTGATGGTTCACAACCTTTATTGAACAGCTTTGATGTGAACACACCGCAGGAGCTACAGTGCAAATAAACAGGAAAATGCAATTAATAATAATAATAATAATAATAATTTATCCTTTTACCTTATTTATACACCGTAAATGAATTACCTTGACATTAAGTTATTACATCTTATATCCTTGACAATCTCTACTTTGAGTACTATTGACAGTGTGTGTATATATAACATTTTGACTTTGCCTTTTACCTTGGTGTGTACCATGAAATAAAATAAACCATATATAAAATGTCTTTGAGTTTGAAAACAATACTGAACCTTTTAACCATGGCATTGCTAACTATTTCTGTCTAGTTACCAAAAAGCGCTAGCCCTTTAGCAGATGAAACATAACAGTTTAACTAAGTAGCAA
Source organism: Pseudochromis fuscus (assembly GCA_900323345.1). NCBI lineage: Eukaryota > Metazoa > Chordata > Actinopteri > Pseudochromidae > Pseudochromis > Pseudochromis fuscus. The sequence continues at coordinate 17,518 of OOFC01006780.1, forward strand.
ATCCTAAACACAAAAATGTAGCAACAACTAAACCAACAAAGCAAATTACCAACCTTGTTCCCTTCTCAAACAGGTGCTAAATAACCGTTAGCAGCTAATCTCATTAGCTTAGCTTTCTCCGTTTTTACCGTGACACACTCGGAGTTCTGTTTGCTTTGCGGCAATTGCTACAACTTTACGACACCTTGTTTCCCTACATCCGCCAAAATAAAAGCATCAGCTGTATTATTGCAATAACAGAACAGCAAAACCTGTGAAACAAATTTACAATAACAACAATAGCAGCAAGGTCATTTACATAAATAATAAAATAATATGACACTAACAAAACATCCAACAACTTCCACATGGATGATTTTACCCTGATTGTAGCTTTGTCAGTATTTTCAGATGGCATCTCAGAGAAACACAAAGGTTAAATAACATCTTCTCTCTCCCTACACAGTCTCACACAAATCACATTACAACACATCTAATTGAAGTTTATGATGCAGTGGAGAGCATATGCTCATTGAGCCAATCCAATCATTAGAAAAGCACACAGTAGGCCCAAAGACCTGCCAGAACTGCAGCTGAGGAAAATATGTGAGATCCTGGATTCCCTGTCCGACACCGTTACCGGGATGACACGTGCAAACCCGTCGACACAGACACACACGCTAAAACGCACACTTCACATGCAGCATGACATTCTTCCGATATGCAAATGCAACATTAGGTTGTGTGCTTGTAGCCAGCTCTGTGCCTTGATATCTCCCCTCCTGCAGCCCCCTCCTCTGCCCGTTTTTCTGAGAGCCGGTTGAGCTCTGACATCCACACACGTCCACACATTCTGTCTGACATCGGGCACGGTGGTGAGATGCTCCTTGACCGGCCTTGATCCACGGAGGAGAGAGTAAGTGGAGGGGAAGTAAGATAGACAGGAGCAAAGACAGCCCGTCAGAGTTAAAGGCAAACAGACATTAGGCTTTCCAGAGCTGCAGTTGCTCTCTCTGACTCTTCTCCGCTCCGCACTTTATAAAATTTACATGGCGCATCAGAAAGGCCACAAGAGCCTCTTTGATTGTGGAACTATGTCTGAAAAATACATCAGTCGCCATCTTTTCTGGCGGAGGAGCTGGGAGACAGAATCAAAATATACTTGGCGCGTTCGCACACCCCCTTTTTTTTTTTTTTTTTTTTTTTTTTTTTTTTTTTGTTCAAACCTCAGATTTGTGGTCTATGTA
>OOFC01006780.1:20192-34360 GCA_900323345.1 Pseudochromis fuscus
TATAGTGTATTGGACAAATCTATACCTTATAATTTATGTTGTACTTCAGTGTTTACTGTCAACACAGAAAATTGTCCCAAACAATCTATTCTGCACCTTTGCCAAACTGTCTTTGAGCTTTTTCTGTGGATCCCCAACTTTTCTTTTTTCTTTTGAATATATTTATGATGTTTTGTATCCTTTTTTGAATGTTCCTGGTACTCCTCTATTTATCACAGACATAATTTAATTTAAATATGTCATGATTACTGCTAGATTGTTAGTCCTACTTGAGAGAGCTTAAAAGTAAGCTTTGGCCAACATAGTCAGACTCTATCATTGTGAATGAGATCGATATAAGCTGAATACAAATGATATAAATCAAATAATCAAAATCAAACTGACTACAATAAAATACCTGAGCAGAAGAGGAGAATAACCCCGTGTCCAGAGTCACATCCTCGGTCCCTCATTCATTACTCTGCACATGGACTCCAGAAAATGGCCTCTCAGTTATTCATTATTACTCACTAATAAACAGTAAATTGAGATTTCATACCTTCACTAATCACCAACATCTTGCATCATTACTCAGATTTTTAAGGGCTCTCCCTCGTGGATGCATCTACACACTCAAAACTCAGACACACAAATAAATTGGTGGATAGTCCGTGTGGTGAAGTGTAATGTAGTAATTGGGAGTGATTGCAGACACAGGCTTAGTTTTACCTGAACTAAAGTATTCTGTGCGAAATCGTATTTTTGGTGCACCTCCCGAACAAACAACACCACAGCGTGAAAATACTTCATCATAACAGAAAGTCTGGCATTTCAATTTCTTCCCTGAATGAGCATTAAAGTTTTTTTGTGGCTACCCGAGGGCAGAGTTTCACAACAAGGTGAACATCACACACAACAGGTCTTTACAAAGCTGAACATGTTGGCAAGCATTGATGGTAATATACAATTTGAATTGTTTTTTAAGAGGCCTGATAAACCCATTAGTCCTGGAGGTTAACTGACAATTCAGGGGGTGTTATATCTATTTTGTGTAAGTTTTAGACCCAATCATATTTAATGTATGTGAAATCTTAGTTTATTTCTCTAAACTGAACAGGACTGTTAGCTTGAGTGAATCTGGGTCTTGCTGTTTGCAGACGTAATGTAGCTTTATGGGAAAAGTAGAAGCATCTAAACTGACTGTAAACTGGCTGTCACAGTCATTTATGGCCTCCCTATCCATCGACTTGATGTTGTAGATGTGCTGGCAGCACAGACCGAGACAGCCCAGAGACTGTCTCCCAGTGTTAAAAACAGTTAGCAGCATTTAGCTTGTATTAAACAGAATATTAATGGATTTGGAATGAGACTACCGAGCACCATTTAAACCTCAAAGTGAGTTGATATGCAGATATAAATTCCATTACCTCCGTTTACCTTGCCTTTTATTCACTCGCTGACAGTGGTAAACAAAAAGCAAAGAGTTGAAAATGAACGATTCTTTCCTCACGCAACATTGTTCCTCACGGCAAAAAAAAACAAACGATTGTGACGTTAGATTTTCTAATCACCTAATCTCACGGAGGACTGCCTGTGCCAACAACACTTCAGTGACGCTACCTGTCCCCGGGAAAACATTTGGAGTGAAGGCTCACGTCCAAATGACTCAGTGTCACGCACGCCATCGCAAAATGAAACCGGACACCGCAGCTCAAGTCAGTTATGGTGCAGACGACATGAGTTCTGATAGAATCCAAGAAGAAGAGGAGGTTTTTTTATTATTATTATTATTATTTTTATTCATAATTATTGGTTCAGTCTTCAACATAACACGCCTCTACAGTGTGTGGATAAACAGTGACGGCTTGGAGAGTTATGCTAATGGATGTGTACAGTGACAGCGGATGGCTCAGTCAATCATAAACACCTCTCATCTCGTAATCACAAGCCAGAAGCAGGCCAGGGATGCCTGCTAGATACACCACAGCACAACGCTGACAAATATAATGATCAACAACCACTGAGAATCTGCAACAAACACACACACACACACACACACACACAAGCTCTCAGATCCACAAACGTGACAGAAGATTCAAACTCTGCAACTGTGCCCGCGTCGTATTTCAGAAGTCGGCAAATATAGGAGATTGCCTGCATTTAATGACAAAAGAAACCTCAAATCAGGTGCAAAATGAAAGTTTGCTGACGCCTTTAACAAAGGAAAACCAAATCTGTCAGAGTCCTCTCCAAATCCCAGCTGTTGGGAGTTTTGGGGAAAAACATAGCGGCAGCCACTGTGCCTCCCTCAGCTCTGTCCATTTCCATAAATGCTGCTGGCTGTCTCACCTACACCAGAAACACTGCGAGGGCTAAATGCCCTGGCATATCATTTCCCTCCTTCTCACTCTCACCTATTCTGAACCAAATGTTCATTACCATGCAGTCTGCCTCGGAGAAAGAGAAGGAGAAAACGACGAAGAGTACAGAGCTGAGATCATTGACAGCTTGATGTGACGGAGGTCAATTGAAATAACAGGTTTTTGTGTGTTTATATTCTAAATGGGCCACTTGTGTCGGCTGTGCTGGGTTTTCTTGCAGGAGGAGAAGCTGGGGAGCGCTGTGGCTATAGGGCTGTGGTAAAAGTGAGAGGCCGGCACACACACACACTCACTCACACACACACACACACACGTACTCTCACTCACTCACTGTAATGAGCAGGTTATGCTTAGGCACAGGCTGCTAAAATCTGTAATTATAATCAACCTCTCTCTCTCCACCTCTCCCCCTCATCTCCATCTCCCTTCCCTCTCTCTTTCTTTTTTTTTCTGTCTACATCAGTGAGCAGGCATCAGGGAATCCTTCACTAAGCACCGGAGGTAATGAGTTTATTGATTAACATGCAGAGATGAAGCAGCTCTCTCAAATTAGTGTTGTTTTACATTATTAGATGGACTCGGGGCACTTCAGAGCACTACAAGACCATTACCTCATTGCAGTCCCAAAACTCACATATACATTAACTCTATTACTTTAAAAAAAAAAAAAAAAAAAAAACTGTACCAAAGTGTGTGTGAGGTGTTCGGACTCCCAGGCTGCTCCACAGCCAACTGGTTGCGACTAAAACAGAGTTTGGTGGTAAATCGTGATGAATGCTGCTCTCTGGTTTGAATGTGTTGGTTTTTGTATGCAGGTAGGGTGTGTGCTCTGTCAGACGACTGGCAGCTCTGCATCTGGCAAACCATCTGGATGAGGCAGGTCGCATGTGACCCACATAACTGGTGTGTGACCCCACTCTTTGACATGTCCCAGAGACAATGCAATAACTGGTCCAAAAGTTGTGAGAAGCAGGAGATGATTTTTTTGGGGTGGGGGGGATGTATGATTGAAAACAACTGAGAAACACATTTGGATAATTTGACATGTGTAAAGTTGAACATTTGATGCATTTGACATGTGATGTCACCCAAGGGTTTGTGGAGTTTGGCATTTGAACATGGTCATGTTGGTTGTTTGGAGCAGGAAGTGACCATATTTGGAGGAGTAAGGAGGCGTGTCTAAGGACCAGAGGCCAATGTATAAGAGACTCGACTTTACTGCTGGTCTCCACACCCCCGAGTATTCCTCTTTTTGAAGCCTAATATCGACTTCATCATGAATTTGTTTTAGAAACCTAAATCTAACTTAAAAACTCTGGAAGTGTCTTTATTAGATTAATGGACGTCCATTAAGATCCACAGTTACCAAACAGCAGTGACTCTAGGACAAGTGGATTTTAGTTCCTGTTAGAACCAAAGCTCTTGGATGAAGCAGAAGCAAAACATCTTCAAGATTTTAAACTGAGTCCAACTGCCAGAGATTCAACTCTACTCGGACCTTTAATGGAGATTTATAATGAACAGGAACCAAAAGCTTTAGAGGTTGAACTCTATGTATGATCTGTGTGAAGGTTGGAGCAGGTTGCAGGTTTGTTCTTGTTAGTTTCTGTGTATAACAAGGTACCAGGAATGGTTTGGTAACTTAGGAAAGACAGAGAAAGATGACTCTTTGAGTATGTCAGACATGCAGAGTGAAGAGTATAACAGGCCGAAGATTGTGTGTCCAACTTTGTCAGATACGGACGGCATGTGTGCATCTCTGACCCAGATCTGTTTCATTAAGTACGTGAAGAAACAATAAGACGACTCTGAATCTTCATCTCTCACATCCTTCAACGAGGGAAACTCCGATTTATACTTACAAGAACTCAGCTAACACCTCTGATTTCTCTCAAATGCTTGGAAAAATAAAACCTGATTTTTATTTATTTATTTTTTATACCTAATGGGACAGTACCACTACATGGTACCTACTCGACTCAACTCGAATCGACTCCATTGGAAAAAAGTACTTGGCACTTCCTCTCCTGTGGTTCCATAAAAGGACCCGCCCAGGTACTAGCAGGTACTAATCATCACTGCGTCGATGTGTCATCACTATGCAGCACACAAACATTTGTACCTGCAAGCCCACACAGTCTGCATGGTTATAGTGAGAATAACAAGTTTCTACGATGTGGGAAAAAGCACTAAATACATCAGTTTATTGTACAATAACAGGCTTTAGTGCAACGTTTGAATTATATTTCAAAACTGCCAGCTGAAAAAAACCTTAGTTCTGATTGCCTGGTTGGTCGAACAGCTGATGGAGGTTGTAGCGACAGCTCGTATCTCTGAGATCATGAGAGGAAGTTTTTGACCAGGATCTAACTTGATGAATTAAAAACATATTTGAAGCTAAACCAACTACTTTCTCACCTGAAACAATCTTCAAACAGACACTGCAATAGTAGAATTATTAAGATTTTTACATCAACTTCTTCCTGCTCCATCTGACCACCAGCTACACGGAGGCGAGCTGCTGAATCGAGTAGATACCATGTAGTGGAAAAGTGCTTTAAGAAACAGTAGGAGGGGAAAAAAAACTCTCTCTGGATAAAGGATTTTTAAAAAGTGTTGGTTGAGCAACACTGAATTTGAATCCTTTTGTTCAACCACTTCAACCATTTAACAAAATATCTCCTTTAATATCTTCTTATTTCTAACTTCTTGCTGCCATGTGACCTCCCTGCCACACACACACACACACACACACACACACACACGCTCCTCCTCAAACAGCCCTCCCTCACCAACAACACAAACACATAAACACAAATCCTTTTAAACAGCCTGTCATGTACTCTCAGTGTATCACACACTCATCCTTCAGGAAGGTTACCCACACTCACCGCTCAGCCAGAGGGGAGTCCCTCAACTCAGATTTCCCCCCATTGCCGAGTGGATACTTCCTCTGAAGGTTCCTGGTGCGCAGCATGTCAGAGGCGCTATGAAGATACCAGCGAAAATGGCAGAGCAAAGAAGTGGCGTCAATCTCTCACCGCCGGTGCCTCTCTCCCGCCACTTTGATGTGATGGCTTTGTGATGTGGAGGAGCTGTCAGATTAGTGGGCCTGTCATGGCTCTGTCTGCTTGTCTGTTGGGCTTGACAGAGCCTGTGATGGAGCTCAGACTAAACAAAAGGGTTATCACCTTCCCCGTGCTCGACCACACTACTCTTTCATATACGGGGAGAAGGGAGGAGAAGGCATCCATCCCTCCATGCAGTGGGGAGTGGAGGAGGAGAGCATGTCACCCTTCAACCAGCATCAAAAAAAAAGGTGCGAGTGGGAAGCAGAGAGCGATTATTAAACCGATCTGTATCTATCTGCATACCTACAGCAACAGCATCTACCACCGAGCAGATAGTTTCACAGTTCAGTTTCCCTCTTTTAAAACCAGTTCAACAGTTTCCATCACTCACAGTAAGGCTACGTTCACACTGCAGGGCTTAATGCTAAATTTGGACTTTTTTGTGAAATTTTTTTGTGAGTTCGTTCACATTTCCAATTAAATGCGACTTGTATGTGAACTTAAATACGACCTGAAAGTGTCCCGCATGCGCAGAAGAGGACATAGCGACATTACGCAGCGAGCGCACTTACGTGTTTGTGGAAGTAAACATGGACGATAACGGTGCAGCACATAGACACTAGACGCCACACCGACCGGATGGGACATATGTCAGTGTGTCCGCCATCTTGCGAGGGTCATTTGTTGAGACTTCAGCAACGATGCCGCATCACTGCTCTGTGTGGGGTGGTACAAACCGGCAAAATAACGACAACCGACTGCGTTGAATTACCTTCCACAGGGAGGAAAAAATGTTTTTCTGTTGTTGTTGTTGTGTTTAATAATTTTTTTTATTTTTTTTGTTTCATTTTTGTTATTTTAATGAACTGAAAATGAATGCAATGATTCTTCACAGTCACGTAAATGTATATTTTCGTGGTTTTCTTCAGAAAACACATCGCTGTCACATTGACTTGTATAGGTTGACAGGGCAGACTTGACCCTCACAATATGGCGGCCGCTCTGACGTATCGAAGCGGTGGCCGGACACAGGCTCCGCGGCGTCTAGTGTGTATGTCTATGGTGCAACGTTTCTAACACTGTTATCCAGTCAGAGCAAACACATTTACAACCTGATTTTAAGAAGAAGGTTGAAAAGGAAGAGAGCCCAGTTTTGGGCCGTGGTGTTTTGTGAGGCAGTGGCAGCAACATCCATCCAGAGAAACCCATGGATGCAGGTCACAGCCAGGAGTGGTGGGATAGTGATGTGACAGGCTTTAATGATTAAAGACGTTTGTCGAGCATTGTGAGGTGTAGGTCGGATAAATGCGACCTGGCTGTTCAGACAGAAGTCACATGGCAAAAGATCACATACGCATCTGATTTAGGACATATCCAAGTGGCCTGGGTCGCATTTGAAAAAATCAGATCTGTGTTGTTCAGACTGTCATGAAAAGATCAGATACAGTTTGCACCGGGGCAAAAAAATCAGATTTGGGTCACTTTAGCCTGCAGTCTGAACGCAGCCTATGAGAGTTTGTACAGCGTCCCCCTCGCATCCTTCAACCGGACGTCCCTGCAGCATGGACCTGCTCTTAAATCCAGCTGTTACTTGAAATGAGGCATAAAGCAAGTGATCCATTCTCTGGACACCCGGCGCCCACAGCCTACAGGTGCAGTGTGTGTGTGTGTGTGTGTGTGTGTGTGTGTGCGTCCATGTTTCAATGAGGTGAAATCGCACACTAATGAGGAGAGAGTGATCACTGCTGACACAGCCAGGCTCACAGAGTAATATGAACTTCCCGTTTCGAGTAATTCTTATTTCCCGTTTGACTTGTACTGTAATTAAGAGGCCGGGGCCTGCACTGCAGTAACTGCAGCCTGCATTACTGCGTGCCTCTGTGGACCTGCTGATACAAAAAATAAACAAATAAATGCACTGTCCAGACATTGCATACAACCATCTGTAAATCAAAACAAATGATGAGAGAGATTGCCTCCAGCAACAGATAAATACAGGCCATCCGGGTACTCATGAGGCACAGCTGACTTGTTAGAAACGCTTCCATTTTCTATTAATAACTGTTGGCAATGCAAAGTTATTAATTCTTGCCCTTCGACAGTAATTCAAACATCAACGACTTTGAGAAATGCAACATCGATTTTTAGTTGGATGTACAGCTAAAAATTTAAACTGAAGTCACTTCGTCAGTTCCCATTTGTTTCCATCATTTAACCTTAATTTAACAATCAAATCGGAGTCTTTAACCTGCAGAGCCATCTCCTTTAGGATGCTGCACGGTGCTACATCTCTTGCCTTTGCCTGAGAGGCAGCTGAAGGGCTGATGAAGACTGTTAAAGCCACATAATGGTGAGGTCTTCTTCAACTAACTAATTATGAAAGGATTTATTAGTCCAAGTGTGCCGCTTTCGTCTCCTGTCCTCCCGTCCTCTGCCTGAGGAGACATCTGGTATTTAAATAAAGGTTTTTCAAACGAAGATGGAGAAATCGTTCCCCGACGCTCTCGAGGCGGCTGATGCTGACAGAGCGAGCAGTGTGAGAAACAGAGGAACAAACAGAGCGAGATTGAGAGAGAGCATATTGAGTTGGTTAATAGTAAAAAAAGAACAGTGTGAACGCCGATGACAGAGGAGGAGATAATGAGGTGTTTTGATGTGACACGAAAGACAGAGGGATCTAACAGAGGTAGTCAGCCGGAGCGGCGCGGCTGCACTACAGGTCAGATCACACACGCATAAACGCACAAACGCAGCCACTACAAACTAGTTGCACACACTGAGTGAAAATTCATATGCACAAAAACACACACACACACAACACCAGACTCTGCCCTCGTCTGTCACGTCTTTCTTAAGACCCACTCCAACACACACACACAAACAAGGGCAATGCATATTGTATGTTTAGCCAAAAGGCACAGAGTTTAAAGGTAATGTAAGTTAATTAGTTTTGCATTATTGTTTTTGGTTCATTAAAGAAAGATGAAATGTGTTCGTGTGGCTTCATGGTGAGGCCCAAAATCTAGATCATTAAATTATACAGGGAAGGTTTAGGGTTAGGCTTCGGGTTAGGATACGTCAGTTGTGTGTGTGTGTGTGTGTGTGTGTGTGTGTGTGTTTGTGTGTTGAAACAAGTGTAAATCAGGCACACATACCTTTACATCTCTGCTTTACATTTACATCTGCATGCATCTATCTCTGCAGACTGCTGAGTGTGTACATGACCCACGCACATACAATATGCAACGTGTGTGTGTGTGTGTGTTCGTGCATCTCCGTTTGCAGCATTTCCATTTGAAGGCGTCCATCTCAGCAGAGATAATAAGGAGTGGTGTGTGAGCGTCTCCCCAGAGGAGTGAGTGACAGTCTGAGGAAGCGTGGCGATACACTTATTCACACTGATGGAGAGATCAGAGTGAAACATGGCAGACGTTGTCATTGCAGCCTTACACCAGAGAAAGGAACGCTTCCTAACATTGATGTTACAGTCCTGTCTGGCAGACAGCGGCGCTCTGAAGACAAACAATCGCACAGGACAGCTTGAAAGTGGCAAAAGAAAAGAGGAGGAGGACAGATGGGCAGGAGAAAGGAGAAGGAGGATGTCGGATTGCTCGTACCTTAAGCTCCTCCTTTGCTGATCAGATTTTACATCTCTTTCACTTTTTCTGAATATCAGCCCTATTTCTTTATTTCCTTCTTCTGGGACTGACCCACTGGCTTTAACCCAACTTTTAAATGTGCATAAGATATTACACTGTGGACACTGTGGGACTCGCCTCTGAACCCTTTAGCAAGTGGTTTTGGTTTTGTTGAAGACTGGACGATTTCCACCGGTTAGGCAGAGGATTGCATGTATATGTAACAGGTCCTCATTGAATCTGGATGAAAGAGTTTTTATTTCTGAATAACCAAAATTAAATAATTCACAAATGCTACAAAAGATGCTTGGATAAAGAAATGGGAAAAAAGTGTAAATCCAGCCCTTCACTGTGGCCTCCTGAGACCCCAGCTTTTGTTTGCCATGTATTTTTAATTTCTCTGAGCTCTTTGGGATTATTAGGTCTCAACATGTCTAAAATCTAAGCATTGTCTTTGAACACAGAGTAGTAATAGTAATAATTCATTAATTCTCACATATGTGGACTTTACATTTTAGATTTTCTACAGTGTATACTTCAAGTTTCTTAACAAAAAGCAGTCGTCCTCATTTGTGGACACTATAACTAATCCTATCGTATTTGTTCGTGGACATCCTATTCTTCTTTCTAGTGGTAGCAAAAGCACAATACATCAATTAATGTGTTATTACTGCTACTATTACTACTCTCTGTTCAAAGACAATGCTTAGTCTTTAGACTTATGTAAGACTTGCCTGTATTACTTTGAACTTTCACTGTGTTGATTGCACTTGTGATTTTTACTCTGCTGTAAACGCTGATGTTATCGAACAGGAAGTCCATCTTCGGCTTCCCAAACTTGCAAACATCACACATGTTCAAAGATGGTTCCTCCAGGATGTAGAACTTGAAGAAGTGGAGGAAGTGCTGATGACTGGTGCACAATGGTGACGACGCTCCAAATACATAATGTGACAAGATGACCTACCCAAACACCCAAAGTTGATGCCACAATCCACCATCATGAATATCTCAACCTCATTTCATGGCATCCCATCTAATACTTACTATTTTATTAGAAGAAAGTAAAAACATCTTAAGCATTATCAGTCATTAGCTCTGAGCACTTTCTATGATTTGTACAAAATGTCATGACGATCTTTTCCACAGTGGTGAATATAACAAACTAACCAACAGACCGATGCTGCCGTTACTGCAGCCGTGCCGTCTTGTGTAGCTAAACACAAACAGCTGGTGTGTTGTACCTATAGTACGAAAACTTTCTAGTTAATATTCTTCATAATCTGCATTGATTCACGTCTAAATATCTGTAGGCAACTAACAATATTGAACAGCAGGACTGGGTATAGTTCAGCAAGGTGTAAATTGTGGGCGTAAAGTAAACAAGTAAAGGCAAGTCAACAGTAAAAGTAAACAAAACAAACTGGACACAATGTCTGAAAGTGACCTGGAAGACCTCAGTTAAATATTTGACAGACATGTATGAGGCAGAGTGGATATTTGACAGCAGGCTGGGGTCAGAGTTGTAGCGGGGTCTTGGTTGGTGGGTACGGGGATTATAAGGGACAGGGTACAAGTATTTGACTGACATTTGCATTGACTGGCATTTACTACTTGTATTTTATTATTTACGTAGTGCTGCTTTTTAAAAATACTGTTGTTTACATTTCTGTGTGGACTGTGTAGCTCACAGCAATCATAAGAGGTGACAGGAGGGTTTTTATATATTTATTTCTCGTATCTGTGACTGCTTTTGTTAAATATACAGCAAATCCTTGGGTCCAGAGTTGGATATATATCGTACAGGTGCACAGATCCACCAAACAGAAAACTATATTACGTAAAATTGTATTTCCTAAAATACTGTCCAGGGCCTTTGTTTATCTCAGCTGCAGAAAGTAACCGAGGATCGTATCTTATCATGATCTCTTCCACAGTGGATCACAGCATTAAAGTTACTACAAAATGTTGCAAACACAAACTTATCATCTCAAAATAATCCTTCATTTTATCACGGGGCTTTTATTGTGAAATCTTTGGAAGAAAATGTTTAATTCATTCATATTTGGGCTCCAGCTTTTATTTGCTCGTGTCGACTATGGCCCCCAACATTATTGGACACTGGGTCTTTAACAGATGACCATTACTACCATTTTTTATTTGACGAATGATGGAAACTGGTGATGGGTATTCGGTCCACTTCAAAAGCAGCTTGTATTTTGTTATATAACTTTTTTGCTGGTCTGGCTCTTTGCGATGACACAATGTGACTGTTAAGTGGTTAAATTCAGGATCTGAGGATCAATAAAGCCTAAACTCCACCCTCCTCTTCCTCCATGTGTTTAGAGCTGACATGTTTCACCGAGGATACCGTGTTAGCCTCATGTCTGGCTTTAGATAGGACTTAATAGGGGTCTAATGGGCTCAAGCTGCAAAACGACAGTCTATTCATAAGAATCAATAAATACACCAGGCATGGGATGCAGAGGACAGCAGTGAGGTGCACGTATACCTGTTGGGTGAAAAGTGAGGAGGAGGAAGGCAGAGAGAGGAAGGAAGGAAGGATGGCAGAGGATTCAGGCTTGAGGGGATGCAGGGCCTTGGCATGGTAACAAAGGCGCCGGCGCTGTCTCATCTGTCGTAGCATTAGGACTTTTCTTAACTTAGCAGTGTAAGCACCGTTAGCATTAGCGTCTGAGGACAATGAGCGTTTGATCATGGGGATTTAACGTCTGGATTGCTAGGCTACTTAAGATGTCTTTGTGAAACTCTGATGCAGCAACAATTATGACGATCATGAGTAAATATCACACATTATTTCTGGGTGTGTGTGTGTGTGAGAGAGCGAACATGCATGTCTTAATTTCAGGCTGCTGTGGGACAGCGAGATAAATCAGGCCCAGCTGATGTGTGTTTACCTTCCCTTCGCCCCAGGAGACTTTGGGTAATTGAGCATGAGCAGATCAGCAATAGAAAACCCATTTTGCAGCGAGAAGCACACACTCGCACCTACACACACTCTTGTTGCTCATTGAGACGTGCAGAGGCCTTGGAGGTAGCAGTGCATGAAAGTGCGCGGCGACACGGGCGGATGTGTTGTGTTTGTGATGATACGAACCCTGAGGGACAGCGTGGACATGTATGGGTCGACTTCAGTAAGTGTGTGAAGGCCCCTGATGTGAAGCTGCAACAGAAACACAACAATGTATCATTTGTTAACTTGGCATCTGTTGAATAAAAATGAGTTTAAAGTAAAATAATTAATACACCACAACGCATCGTTTATACACTGTGGCTTTTGTTAATTGGTGTAAATACTCTAATCCAAAGCTGTTTCCCTCTGTCAACCAATCGCTACACTCTCACTTCCTTCTGGCTGCAGTTTTGTATTCACCACATAAGAGGAGTATCAATTATTCGATCTAATTCTTGCCAAGAAATCGAGTGTATTTCCCAAAATGTCAAACTATTCCTTCAACCACATTTCTCCCCCACAATTACCACTAATGTAAGACAGATCTGTTTTTTTTTTTTAACTCCATAAATCACACAAATATGCCAGAGCGGCGCATCTATTGGTATGCATTTGTGCATCTGAATAAATGTATGGTATTATTGTGTCTGTGATTCCTCTGCATGTGTGTGTGTGTCTGTCAGTGTGCGCATGTTGATGGCATCCCTGTAGTCGCAGCTCCCCTGCTCTTGTAATGTACCCATGTAATGGTGTAATGAAAATTCATGATGAGAGCATGTTAACTGCATTAGCCAGTCTCCCGAGTTCCAGCACATGAATAAAATGAACAAGGGGAGGAAAAAAAAACAGGGAAACTCATTTTGATGCCTAATTATTTTTGGACTTGACAGCCTGGCAGCGGCCTGGCCTGTGTATGTATGTGTATGAATGTGTGTGTGTGTGTGTGTGTAGGTCGTCAGTGTTGCTGAGTAGATGCACAGCGGTAAGCAGGGCCCTTCATTATGGGCCATAATGAGTACATCCACCCCAGATACAACACCCTGGGAACCTTTGTTGCATTGTTTTGTTCCAACACCTTGAGCAACAAATCAACACATTTTACATGGCTCAAGTACCTGCATTTTTTCCCCCCTCTAAATGTGTAACAGGGGCAGATCTTGCCTTGGTGTATGTTTTTCTACACGCTTTTCTTTCATTATGTCTGCATACACATTTTGTCATGACAAAATCATTATCAGCAGAGTGTGCTGCAGTAAAAACAGCAAATTACTGGAAGGAATGTAGGATTTTAACAATCGTGCAGATATCGTTACATTATTTTAAACAAAAAAACAAGAGTTAGTTGGCTGCTATTTTCCATTTTACTTTCCAACACGATATGATATTAGCACTTGTTTTTTTTTTTTAATCCTCTGTTATTATCACCAGTGTGTAAATGGGAGACTGTTGACTTGTGGGTGAGCTGCGTTCAGCGGCTGTTTTCTTTGCGGTTACCGACGTGGATTTCTGTAATCCTCAAACAGTCATTGTTAGTTTAGTGCAGCCTCATGTTGTCCTCAACACAACAAAAATAGATTCTCCTGGAAACTGTGGTTTGTTTGATATTTCGCGAGCGATGTCTCAGGGAGAGAACTAAAAAGGCAAACTGCTTAATATAATCGCTCTGTGAGGACTGGGGGGGGATTTTTGAATGAATATGTTTTCTCTCGTTGCTCTCGGAAAAGGCAAATGACCTTCATATGGTTGATAATCAGCTGGCCAGAGGTTTCCTACCTTCGGTAATCAGACACACCTGTGTGGCACAAACGACCGAGTGAGTAATCAACCCCAGGGGACTGACTGAATCCTTCCTGTCCATGATGGAGACGCGCTCCAGTGCAACGGATGCAACGCAGGATTCCCGAAATCGCAATCTCCCAGGATTAGAGGTGGAATGAAAGAGAAGCTGGGCATCCGGATGGCTTTTATTGGTTTATGATTGCCCTTATCCTAACCACATTAACCTCCTGATTGCTTGAGCAGACATTATTAGATGCTTCCATTGGAACAAAACAAGGAAAGTGGAGCAAATAGAGGCTAACAGGCAATCATGCCCACCGGCCCATGTAAGGAATTTAAGGCCAAG